>KV001959.1:154489-178391 GCA_001598015.1 Dorcoceras hygrometricum | reverse complement strand
AGCTTGTGCAAGCGAACTGACCTATGAAGGTGTTCTGCGCCTAATGACATTTATGAGAAGGAGAATGGGTTGTTTACAACCAAAGTTTAAGAAAGGATTAAAACTGAAGCTTCCTTCCTTTAATACTTGTTTACTGTTTTAACATTTTTAATGTTCGAGCATGCTCAATTATTATTACAATTGTTTTCAAGCATGTTTAAGCAAGTTCAATTATGTCTTCAAACTTACAATTGATCAGTTTGCAGTTATGCTTTAAAGTATCGAGCTTTCAGTTAGCAGCTTTTAGTTTTCAGTTTTAAAAGCTATTTTCATGCCTGTACTGTGTGCCTTTGTTACTTTAATACTTGTTTACTGTTTTAACATTTTTAATGTTCGAGCATGCTCAATTATTATTACAATTGTTTTCAAGCATGTTTAAGCAAGTTCAATTATGTCTTCAAACTTACAATTGATCAGTTTGCAGTTATGCTTTAAAGTATCGAGCTTTCAGTTAGCAGCTTTTAGTTTTCAGTTTTAAAAGCTATTTTCATGCCTGTACTGTGTGCCTTTGTTACTCAAGAATTACTTGTTGAGCTCCTAGGCTCACTAGCTTTCATGGGTACAGGTAGTGTTGTTCAGTGATAGCTGGAATATGCGAGCTGAATCAGTTGGGGAAGTGTGTTTATCGAGGAAACAGCGTTTCCTACTGCTGCAGACCGTACCTCTTTTGTGATTGCAGTTGTATTAGACACCTTGTTTCAGATTTGATTCCCAGCTGTTTCGCACCAATTGTGTCAAGATATTTCTATAACAGTGTTTCTATTCAAATTTATCTCGTCTTCAGTAATTTCAACCCATAAGCTGTTGTAATCTGTTTCCTTATGCGCAAAACGTGCAGTTCGTTATTTCGCACAATTACACCCAATGGGTTTGTATTATTTGGAAAGTTAAAAAAAAAACTTGTACACTTCTCTTCGAACATTATTGAGAAATCGGTGGACTAGGGTGCCACAACGCAGCTCTCAACCAGCACAATGTTCAGCTGACCAGCTCAAGTACTTCAAGAAACCACATCCAGCTTGGATCACTTACACGAACCCGGTCTGGTTACAGTGCTCAGATCAGCTCAGACGTCTCCACTGTTCCATCTTAGGTAGACAGACACTAAAACCAGATCGCATTACAACAGATCAGTTCGGAGCATCCAGCATATCTCTAAGTTGGGTCCAGCTCGCACATACACCGTAAATCCCAACTTTGATCCCTCTAAGCTGGTATCCACACAACCAGCTCGCGGCAGAACTCAAACCATAATAACAAAACAGCCCAGCTCAGGACTAATCTCTCCAACCAACTCACACTAGAACTGGTCTTGGTTCAACTTAGAAATCCACCAGCAACCTCAAGATGGTACCAATTTACACTGGACTTTGAATAATTATCTCAACCAGTTGGCTCAAAACCTTAGACCAGCTGGTAACAAAATTGATTCCTGTTAACCCAAATCCTCAAGCTGTAACACCTCCACTGATAACACATCAATCAGCTCTAACCATGTTTCCAAGCAATGGTAATTTGCATTGAAACCCTTACAACTTGCTAAACCAGCTTAACAACGAAACCTGGACCAGCACATGTCCAAACTGGTCTCTTCCCCAGCAGTTTATACAGCTGAAGTATCTACGGGTTAAACACTAATCTGCTCCGGTTAACTCATTAATTAGCATCTGATGATTCCAGTTCTCACATTCTCCCCAACTATAAGTGGATTTCGTCCTCGAAATCGAACCATAGCAACAAACCTGAAACTATACAAAACTGAAATACACAACCAATCCAGCATAACTCAATTCTATCCAAGAGGCCACTAACCAAGAGTACAAAATTACTCAAAACACAAACCAGCAAGCATAATATTACCTAGGTTAATACTGCGCATATTCAAACAGATGAGGCCACTCTTGTCTCATCTTTTCTTCAACTTCCCAGGTAACCTCTTCTCTACCATGTTTGCTCTATTGGACCATCACCAACGGAATAGTCTTATTTCTCCTTCCTATCCAGAATCTGGACTGCATATTCAACATAGCTCAAAGCTAGATCCAACTCAACTTCATCGGTCCGTAGCACATGAGAAGGATCTAGCACATATTTCCTCAACATTGACACATGAAACACATCATGCATCGCTTCTAACTCAGCAGGCAACTGCAAACGATATGATAAGGATCCAATCCTCTCAATAATCTCAAACGGGCCAACGAATCTAGGAGCTAATTTACCCTTGAGCCTGAATCTCATCACGCTATTGAAAGGAGAAAACTTCAGATACTCGATCGCCAACCTGAAATTCCAAAGACCTACGCCTCTTGACGATCTTGTGCAGCTTTCATTCTTCTCTGAATCAGTTCAACCTGATCCTTCATATGTTGTACAAACTCAGGGGTAGACAGTTGTTTCTCTCCAACGTTTCCCAACAAATCGGTGATCTGCACTTTATGCCATACAAAGATTTGAATGGGGCCATCCCAATAGTCATTTGGTATTTGTTATTATAGGAAAAATCAATCTGGGACAAAGAATCTTGCTAGCCACCACTGAAATCCATGACAACAGCTCGCAACATATCTTCTAAAGTCTGAATGGTCCTATTGGATTGTCCATCTGTCTGAGGGTGATACGTTGTACTCATTGCCAATCTTGAACCCGTAGCTGTTTGCAAACTCTTCCAGCATTGGGAAGTGAATCATTGATCTCTATCAGACACTATCGAAACCGGCACACCATGCAATATCAGCACATGATCAATGTACAGTCCCATCTTCTTCATGGAACAACTCACGCCATAGGGAATGAAGTGGGTGGACTTAGAAATTCTGTCAATCACCACACAAATCGCATCACATCCCCTACTCGATCGAGACAAATGGGTCACAAAATCCATGGCAACGTGCTCCCAATTCCACTGAGGCACTTCTAAACTCTGTAGCAATCCTTCAGGTCTCATCCTTACGGCCTTGACCTGTTGACAGTTCAAGCATCGTGCTACAAAGCCAGAAATATCATTCCTCATGCCTTCCCACCAATAGTGAGACTTCAAGGCATGGTCATCTTCTTCTCACCCGGATGTACACTGTGACGACTACAATGGGGTTGTTCAGAATAGTTTCCTTCAGGTCTATCAGATTCGGAACACTAGTCTAACACAAAATCTCAGACATCCATCAGAGGCAACAGTAAAATCATCCGACTGACTGTTCTTGGCTTTTATCTTCAACTCATGGATATATGGGTCAATCCTCTGTGCGGCTCTAATGCCTGCTACCAGCTGTGGTTCAACCTGAGAAGAATAAACTATGAAGTACTGGTCATCCGATTGGAAATGCCATCCGTAAGTCCCTAGATGCTCATGGACTTTAGAGATATACAAAGATGTTACCATCGCAGGCTGGTACTTCCTACTCAAGGCATCCGCCACTAAGTTCATTCGCCCAGGCTGATACTGAATCTCACAGTCAAAATCCTTGAGCAAATACACCAATGACGCTGCCTCATGTTCAGATCTGACTGAGTGAAGATGTACTTCAAACTATTGTGGTCGGTGTACACCGCAAAGTGCTCACCATACAGGTAGTGACGCGCGCATATTCTACATTATAGCCTGCAACTGATTCAGCTTCCGCTTCTGGGAGATCAAACGGAGTATTCAAGGAAAAAGATAGCTGCCAACTCCAAATCATGAACGGGATATCTGGTCTCATGTGGTTTCAACTATCGAGTCGCGTAAGCTATCACACGCCCGTTCTGCATCAACACGCATCCCAAACCACTCAGAGAAGCATCGGAGCATACCACAAAACCTCCAGAACGTTAAAGTAAAGCCAAAATAGGAGAAGTAGTCAACTTCTCATTGAGCAACTGGAAACTCGACTCACACTCGTCTGTCCACAAAAATCTTATGTTCTTTTGGGTCAACTGCATCATCAGCCTGGCTATTGAAGAAAATCCCTCGATGAAAGCCAAACCCAAGAAAATACGGATCTCCCAAACATTCCTAGGTCGTTTCCAGTTAAGAACTGCCTCAACCTTACTAGGATCCACAGAAATACCTTGCGCAGAAATGACATGACCCAAAAAGATCACCCTGTCCAACCAAAATTCACACTTAGTGAACCTTTCATACAATTGCGAGTCTCCCAGAGTCTGAAATACTAGTCTCAGATGCTCCTTGTGCTTTCTATAGTTCCTCGTGTGCAGCAAGATATCGTCTGTGAAGACAATCTCAAAGTGATCAATATACTCACTAAAGATGCGGTTCATCAAATCCATGAAGACGGCAGGGGCATTCGTCAATCCAAAGGGCATCACAAGGAACTCATAATGCCCGAATCTAGTCCGGAACGATGTCTTCACTACATCAGCGTCTTTAATCCGCAACTGATGGTACCCAGATCGTAGATCAATCTTGGAGTATACTGCCACAGATCATCAATCCTTGGCAAGTGATACATATTCTTCACCGTCTCTTTGTTCAGCTACCGAAAGTCGACACAAATCCTCATGGATCCATCCTTCTTCTTCACAAAAAGAATTGGAGCTCCCCAAGGCGACATACTCGGCCTAATGAAACCCTTCTCTAGAATATCACGCAACTGGTCCTTGAATTCCTTCAGCTCAGCTGACGCCAACAGATATGGAGCTCTAGAAATTGCGGTAGTCCCTGGCTCTAACTCAATGCTAAAATCAATCTCTCATCTCGGAGTAAAAATAGGAATGTCATCCCGAAAAACATCTGGGAACTCTCGGACAATCGGAATATCACTGAATTCCAGTCGTGAATCTTGGGTAACATCTAGGGCATAAATCAAAAACTCTGCGTTCTCATGCGACAACAGGCTAAACATCTCCATGGCTGACACAAGTGGAATCTTAGATCACGAAACTACATCGTATAAACCCACTTTTCACCAAACTCAGGTCTAAACCTCACCACTCCATGGAAACAATCGACAGTAGCTCTATAACTGAACAACACGTCCATACCTAAGATACAATCAAAGTCTTTAATATCCAAGGAAATCAAATTGGTCATCAGCACATTTTGATCAAATCTAATCACGCAAACCAGCACCACCTCACGAGACAAAAAATTCACACCATCAGGAGTAGAAGCAGATACAAAATCACACAGTGGATAGCACTCAACCCACAGTAATATACAAATAGATCAGATATAAAGTAGAGTGATGTGCCAGTATAAAAAAAACTCTGGTAGGAAAATCAAAGATAGAGCAAGTACCTGCTATAACTCCTCCAGGCATATCATTAGCTTGCTCCTGAGTCATGGTTTTCACTTGAGCTTGATGAGGTCCCGAAAACTGAGGTCTAGAAGGTCCTCCAAACCTAGACGCTTCTCGTGGCTGGAATCCTGCTTGCTGGGATGGGGCAGGAGGTTGCGGCCTCTACGAAGAACCACCAGCCGAACCTTGCTGTGACACATTAGAGGGTTGTCCCCTCATCGAAGGATACACTCTAGCAAAATCTCCAGGTTGTCCACACTTATGGAAAAGACCCTGAAATCCACGGCACTGAGAAGTCAAATGCCTAACTCCGCACTAACTACACGTCACCTCTCCAGAACCACTCCCTCCAGAGCTGACTGATCCAGAAGAACTTGAATTCAACCATATCTTAAACTGCTTCCCTCGAGGGTTGAACCTTCGGTGATTTTACTGATGTGGCGTCTGAGGAGGTTGAAATGCATACGTACCTTCAGGTGCGGGATGGAAACCTCATCCAGCTACCGGCTGAACCTGTGCCTGTGCATCCAAAAGACTCTCTTCAATGTCAACCGCCATCCACGACCTCAGCATAATCTGACGGAGAACCGAACAACACCAACTGAAACATTTCTGGCCTCAAACCTTTCAAGAACTTGTTTCGCTTCGTCCTCTCCTGGTTAGCAATGTGAGGGACATACGCAAGAAGTGAGGAAAACTGTCTAGCATACTCAACGACCTTCCGATTCCCCTGCTTCAGATTATCAAACTCCCTCTCTCAATTATTATAGTACGACTCTCGGGTATACTCCCGGCGAAAAGCGGCACAGAAGCTTTCCCAAGTGACCACAACTCCAGTCTATCTCATAACCCTGGAAGTACCCTTACACAAGCGAGCATGCTCCCTCAACTGCAGAACAACCAACTTCAGTCTCTTCTCATAGAATACTCAACAGTATCGAACAACTCTTCCATATGTTACAACCAGCCTTTAGCCATCAGACCACCTTCAGCTACAGTGAACGTAAGGGGATTCATCCTTTGGAACGTAGCCAACACAAATTCCATTTCACCAATATTTCTAGTCACATCTTCAACCCCAGCCTCAGTCTGACTAGCTCGACGATGCAAAGGCACACTCGGTTGAGCAACATCCTCATCGCCCTCCGGGGCCCTAGACTTCCCTACCGCCTGCCTAACAACTCTACCTCCTCTTATTCTCGACGGCATCTAACCAAGACTCAAAAGGTAAACACATAGGCAGATAGTCATAAATATCACAAAAATCACAGATTTAATCATGAACAAAAATTCAAACTTTGTGCCTAGAACTCAAGTGTGATAGAAAAGAATCGAGCTTATCCAATTTTAAGCTCTGATACCAAAATGTCAGGCCTGGTGCTATAAATCATATATTAATTACTCAATTAATCACAATTATGCCGAAGCGTAAAATATGGGCAAATATTTTTCGTTTTGGCCTGAACTAAAAATATCATTCAAAATTATATATATATATATATAACTGGGACTCAAAACGGGATCTACCCGCCGACTCAACACTCGGTCCCGTTGGATTAACTGAAGAACATGAAAAGGCCAAACACAGGACCAAAGTAGCCCCAAAATAGGAAAAGAAAACGAGGTCAAATCTCAATATGAAGAGCACTCAAATAACAACAATCAGATAAGGCATGCAATTTTTCAATTCGTGCAATGCATGAAGGGTTACAAAGAATCATCGGTAAACAAAGCACATTGACCCAGCTGGGCAATAAAATATCAATAAATCATTGGAATCCAGATTACAGCGACTCAGCTGGCAGTCACGACTCAGTGAAAGCATAGGATTCTCAAGCTCGACAGCTCAGTCGGCAAATCACGACTCAGTTTATCGGTTCACAAAGCAACATGCTCAATATGTTATGCATGAATGCAAGACAGAATCATGCTCACAAACAATGCATAAAATCAAACATAAGCAAACCAGATAGTCATCCAGAATAGCAGGGCTAAGCAAATTCAGCTTACAGCCAGCACAAAATCACACAACAGTCAATTCACGCTGGAAATATTCTCATGCTTATATCAAAGCTGTTAAATCAAGCTCAATCTGTACCTTAGCTTCTGAGCTACCATTAACACAGAAAAGCTTACGACACAAAGGATAACACGCTTCCCAGCTCCGCTCAAGTCTCTGTTTAGAAATCAAGGAAAAACCACAAGAGAGGATCTAATCTGCCAAGATAGCCACGAAATCAGCTCTACTCAAGCTTAGCCATCTCGTAGCCTAAAACCTAACAACTCGAGTCAAATACATCTAGCTAACAGAGCACTACTTAGATCAAGATAAATGCTAGGAACAGAACTACAGCTAGCAGAACACGGTTACCTGAACTGAAGCTCAACTCTGTCGGAAAATAGCGAAACATAGCTCACGCAGCTTCTCAGCTATAATCTCTATCGGGTTTCCATTCGACTCCAAATTGGTACAATAACGTTGATCTCGAAGAGGGGTTTTGTCAGGTCCAGTGCTTTAACTTAGAGATTAATTACTCAATTAATCACAAATATGCGGAAGCATAAAATACGGGCTAAAAATTTTCGTTTTGACCTGAACTGAAAATATCATTCAAAATACATCATACTCAAAGTATAGATTCTCACTCAAAGATCCATCCAACAAAAAAGTACCAGAAATATATACAACATCTCAGCAATTACAAATCTCAAATACAGTATTCTCACAGGGCATCCCTTGATAATAGAATTAGTACATAATACATAACTGGGACTCAAAACGGGGCTCTACCAGCCAACGCACCACTCAGTCCAGCTGGATTCCTGAAGAACCTGTAAAGGCCGAACACAGGACCAAAGCAGTACCAAAAAAAGGAAAAGGAGACGAGGTCAAACCTCAGTACGAAGAGCACTCAAATAACAACAATCAGATAAGGCATGCAATATTTCAAGTCGTGCAATGCATGAAGGGTTACCAAGAATCATTGGTAAACAAAGCACAACGACTCAGTTGGGTGATAAAATCTCAATGAATCGTTGGAATCCAGATCACAGCGACTCAGTTGGCAATCACGACTAAGTGAAAGCATAGGATTCTCAAGCTCTGCATCTCGGTCGGCAAATCACGACTCAGTGATTATCGGTTCACAAAGGTACAGGCTCAATATGTTATGCATGAACTCAAGACACAATCATGCTCACAAACAATGCATGAGAAATCAAACATAAGCAAACCAGATAGTCATCCTAAACGGCAGGGCTAGGAAAACTCAGCTTACGTCAGCACGCAATCACACAACAGTCAAATCACGCTGGAAATACTCTCATGCTTATATCAAAGCTGTTAAATCAAGCTCAATATATACCTTAGCTTCTGAGCTACAATTACCATAGAACAGCTCATGGATTAAATGGCACCCATCTTAGCTCAAGTTTTTGCCGAGAAATCAAGGCAAAAACCACAAGAGAGGATCTAATCTACCAAGATACACAAGAAAATCAGCTTTACTCTTAACCAGCTCGCATCCTAAAACCTAGCAGCTCGGGTAAACTAAATCTAGCTAACAGAGCACTACTCAACTCAAGATATAGGAACAGAAACTACATCTAGCAAAACACAGTTACCTGACCGAAGCTCAACTATGCCGAAAAATGACGAAACACATCTCACACAGCTTCTCAGATATTATCTCTATCCGGCCTCCTTCCGACTCCAAACTAATACAAGAACGTTGGTCTCGAAGAGGGGTTTTCAACCGAGGTACCCTCACTCAAAACTGACCAGCCAATCTCCGAAAATAGGAAGTCCAAGGTGTCGGGTGAATAGTAGCAACGAGGGTTTGAACATATAAGTGTCGGGAACTCACGGGAGAAGATAAGGTATATGTGTTTTAAAATGACGAAGTGTTGGTCAACACTTATAAATATATATATATATATATATTCTCTCAGTCAAAGCTACAGTAAAGTCAAACCAGCTCAGACTTTACTACTATACCAGCTGGAGTTACGCAGCTTTCAACCAACACAGCGCTCTGCTGACCAGCTCAGATACTTCAAGCAACACACATCCAGCTTGGATCACTCACATGAACCCAATATGGTCCAAAGTGCTCAGACCAGCTCAGACCTCTCCATTGCTTCAGCTAGGTATACAGACACTAAAACCAAATCGCATTCCAACAGATCAGCTCAGAGCATCAACACATCTCTAAGTTGAGTCCAGCTTGCACAACATAAGAAACCTCAAAATTGTTCACCTATAAACTGGTATCCCCAAAACCAGCTCAGCGATACTACCCAGCTCAGAGCTATACTCTCAGGACAGCTCATGCCCGATCTGATCCAAACCAAACTCGAAAGTTACCAACAACATACAGGATACAATCCAGCTCAGGACTGATCTGCCCAACCATCTTACACCCAAAACAGGTCTTGGTTCAACCTCAAACCTACTAGCAAACATTTTACTATTGTTCCAGCTTACATTGGACTTGTAATAGTTTACCTCAACCAGCTTGCACAAAACCTCAGACCAGATGGTAACAAAACTGATTCATATTAACTCAATTCCTCAAGATGCAACATCTTCTATGAGTTAAAGTGCTAACCTGATCCGATTAACTCTTAATTACATCTAATAATTCCAATTCTCATAGGTTTACAATCGAGGTACCTTTACTCAAATCTGAACAACCAATCTCCAAAAATCAAAATAAGAAGTTATCGGGTGAGCAGTAGTCACGAGGGTTTCAAGATAAAAGTGTCGGAGAAGATACGGTATGTGTGACGTAAAAATGGCTAAGTGTTAGGATAAAATTTATAGTTTAATAACAAAAATAAGAAAAGAACTGGACTTATCGATGAATTTCGAGTAATCTATCTCAAGGACATCAGAGGTGCTGACAACAGTTATCAGTTTATCTGAGATTTCAAGTGGTCAGATATTTCAATGTATTTAGAAAGGACAATTATATATACTCTATCAACGATGGTTTATCTATTGTCTTCATGAGAGAAAGATCTACTCTCAATAGAAAGTATTCAGGCACAAACAATTAATTGATTCAAATTCAATCGAATACTCAAATTGGAAAAGATCGATGGCCATAACAGAATCGTACCCAGTTATCTAGTTTATCTGAGTATTTCAAGTGGTCAGATATTTCAATGTATTTAGAAAGGACAATTATATATACTCTATCAACGATGGTTTATCTATTGTCTTCATGAGAGAAAGATCTACTCTCAATAGAAAGTATTCAGGCACAAACAATTAATTGATTCAAATTCAATCGAATACTCAAATTGGAAAAGATCGATGGCCATAACAGAATCGTACAATTGTCTGAAATTAAGGAGACAAGATCGGTACTATTTTGGGTAAATAGTACAACTTACAGAGGACGTTATACGGTGATTTCACAACTATGGAAAACGACAATCTGGTTCTGACGATGTGCAATTTACCATTTGGTGGAGCAGGATATACGGTTACAGATTATCAGAATTTCAAAAGGGATTTTATTTCCTTAGCCAAATCAAATGACCGTTGAGCAAAGAGTATAAATAGCAGAAGTTTGAATTGAAGAAGAACTCCTTCGCTATTGTTACTTACCGTCACTCTGCCAATTTTACGAGTGCATTGCAATTTGAAGTTATTCTCAAAAAGCTCACAACTCGAAGAACTTTCAAACAAGCCTTCATAGATTTACCTTCGAGTTTATTCTCTGGTTCAATCTTTTGAATCGAGTTTCGTTGTTTAGAAACCAGAGAATTTACAGCACTCAATAGATTTGTATTCCATCGTTGTATTCATTGTTGAGTCTGTAACAAACGCGCTGTCTAAAAGCCGTTTGAAAAATATCATTCTAAGTGTTGTAAACCTAGCAGTTGTGTCTGCGTGATTGTTTGTGGAGTTTCTAGGAGTTCACCTTGAGCGAGGCTCGGTGATCGGGTGTTTGTAGAAGGCCTGCACGCATCAAATCTTCTAGTGAAACCTACCTGAAAAGGAAGAAGGGACGACGTAGGATATTTATATCCGAACTTCCAGAAACAAACTCTGTCCCTTAACTTTTACATTACGCATTTACTTACTTGTTACACTGTTCACTGATCAATTGGCTTTATTCCGCACATATTTTTTAGCCAAGAGATCAGCCATTAAACTGAGATATCTTAATTCTGGTAACTTGGACTTAAGTTAAGCAGTGCTTGTAAAAATAGTTTTAAACGGTTTCGAAAATTTAAAATACCTAGGAGTTCATTCAACCCCCCCTTCTGAACTCCTAGACCTGTTTTCGTGCCATATTGATCCTATCAATTGGTATCAGAGCCTGCGCATCTCAGTCATTGAACATTTTCTGTTTGTCCTTCATCTTATATTAAAATGTTGACTTCTCACAACAAGATTCCCATGTTTTCCAAGGAGGACTACGATGATTGGAAGATTCTCATGCAGGCGCATCTGGCTGCTCTAGATGATGAAATGTGGGCGGTTATCACTGAAGGGCCGCTAAAGATAATGAAGCCGAATCTAGCTTTTGCTATATCCAATGGCGAGCCTCAGTTCCTAGAGAAGAGCAGACATGAGTACACCAGTGAAGACAAGAAGAAAGCCAATCTGGACAATGTGGCCAGGACATTCTATAAAAGACGCTGGACAAGGACAAAAACATGTTCAGCAAAATCAAAACCTGCGCCATAGCTAAAGATATTTGGGAAAAACTAACTCAAATATGTGAAGGAAGTGACGAAACAAAAGAGAACAAGCTGACGGTCGCTCAGCAGAAGTATGAATCCATCAAGATGAGGGATGGTGAAACAATGACGGAGTTTGATGAAAGGTTCAGCGTGGTGGTGATTGAGTTGACAAGTCTTGGAAAAGAGTACAGTAATCGAGAGCTGGCGTTGAAGGTCATGAGAGCATTACCCAGGGAGTGGGACGTGAAGACTATGGCAATGAGGGAGTCCAAAGATTTGAACAAGCTGGAGCTGCACGACTTGTTTGCCAACCTAAAACCCTATGAGTTCGAGTTGGAGACAAGAGCAGAAGTTGGACCCTCGACATCCCAGCCGACAAAAGAATTAGCTGCTACAACTACTGAACAGTGCTCTCCAAGAACAAGCAAGACAGCTGATCAACTCAGCGATGACTTCATGTCCCTCTTCGTCAAGAAGTTTGGGAAATATTTGAGAAGATCCTATAACCCTTCTGCTCCTTACAATAATCATAAAAATGATAAAGCTGTATCTGATATGAAATGCTTTAACTGTGAACGTCCAGGGCATTTTGCAGCTGAGTGCAACAGACCCAAGAAAGACGATAGATACAAGCGAGATGACAAAAGAACTGATGATAGATACAAGAAGGAGGATCAATACAGCAGAGATGAAAAATCAGATGAAAGAGCTGTGGACAGATCTAAAGAGAGATCCAAAGATAGACGGATGAGGACGAGAGGTGACACAAGATCCAGCCGCAATCATGATCGCAAAGTACTGGTGGCTTAGGAAAGCACCAAAAGCTGGGCGGACACTGATTCAGAATCTTCATCTAGCAGCTCATCATCCAGAGATAGTGAACAGGAGGAGGTTCACTGTCTAATGGATGACCAAAAATCTGACGACGAGGTATTTGACTTCTCTAATGTTGAATTTACACGAGAAGACCTTGTCAGTGCACTAAATGACATGGTCAAAGAGTACAGGAAGCTTTCTCACTCATTCGAGGAAGTTAAGGCTGAAAACAGTGATTTGAAAAATAGTTCAGCTGAACCAAGTGCTGTTGAACTTGGTGAAGCTGACAGTTTGAAAATCGAGCTGAGTAAGCTGACAGCTGAGAATGAATTTTTGAGAGAAGAGTCTAGTGAGCTCAAAAATGAAATTGAAAGTCTAAATGAGCTTGTGAGCTCCTGGAACCAGTCTTCTCGTTCTCTCCATAAGCTGTAAGAAAGCCAAAAGCCAGCGAATGATAGAGCTGGTTTGGGTTTCAATAGTAGTGACAGCAGTGAAGGAGAAACGAGTACTCAATCAGCTGGCACATGAAAATTTCAATAAGATGAGCTTTGTCAAAGCCAACGTGGTATATGATCCATGTGAGTCAATGACATATAATGACCAGACCCCTCAGAAGTTGAAACATAAAGTAAAAGCTGGTATCGGCTTTCAAAAACCTGAGAACTCCAAGCCAAGCTAGCTAAATAACAAACTGGACAAATACAAAGCAAAAGCTGGTCGAAAGTCATTTGTTTCTAACCAGTCATGGCGTAGTTCAAAGAATGTAAAATCTGGTTGGAAAAAGTTTCAGCAGAAAAGAGATCTAAGTGGTCAAAGTATGAAATCAAAACTCAACAGATCTCACTGTAATTATGCACAGATCCTTATGGACTATCATACTGGGAAAGCTGTCAAAGTAATTCAAGTATGGGTCCCGAAAGGGGTAATCCTATCTGGACCCAAGTAAAATTGGGTACCAAAAGCTGGTTTTATGATTACAGGACAACAGGTACGAACCAGCTGATGAATCAACATTGTGGTATCTGGATAGCGGCTGTGCGCGACATATGACAGGAAACCCAAAGCTACTATCAGACGTCATTCCACACAAAGGCGCAAAGATAGTCTTTGGTGATAACGCATACGGTAACACTGTGGGTAAGGGTAAGCTTATCCACGATAACATCTCTATCTCAGACGTCCTAGTTGTTGATAGCCTTCGTTATAACTTGATTAGCATTAGTCAGCTGTGTGACAAAGGTTACACAGTTCAGTTTCAACAACACACTTGTACGGTTCAGAGTCCAAGTGGTCTGACTGTATTGGTAGGCAAACGTTCGGGGAATACCTACATAATCGATTGGTCAGATCAGCTGGAATCTGAGCAGTTGTGCCTTGCAGCTTGTTCTTCCAAGAGCTGGCTGTGGCATCAAAGAATGAATCATCTTGCATTCAAAAAACTTGCTAAATTGAGTCAACGTGATATGGTTTCTGTTCTGCCAAAAATCAGTTTTTCTAAGGATAAGATCTGTGCAGCCTGTCAGCTGGGTAAGCAAATTAAATCGACTTTCAAAAATAAAGGCGAAAAACATTCTACCCGTTGCCTTGAGCTCTTGAATATGGATCTTTTTGGTCCTATTTCCGTAACGAGCTTTGGGGGAACGAATTACACCCTTGCAATCGTTGATGATTTTACAAAATATACTTGGTGTTGTTTTTAAAGCGATATCTGAAACCGCCGACCAGCTGATACGCCTTTTAAATGTTTACAAAATGACAGATCTTGTTCAGTAAACCGGATAAGAAGTGACCGCGGTACTGAGTTTCTAAATTTTAAATTAACTTCTTATCTGGAAGACTCAGGAATAAAGCATGAACTTTCAGCAGCTAGAACTCCTCAACAAAACGGGTTAGCTGAAAGGAGAAATCGCACTTTTAAAGAAGCTGCTAGATCCATGATTGCATATTCCGGTATTTCACAAAAATTCTAGGCAGAAGCAGTTAACACAGCGTGTTATACTCAAAACAGATCGATGATTAATAGGATGCATGATAAAACCCCATATGAGATCTGGCATAGCAAGAAACCTGATATCTCTTACTTCAAGGTGTTTGGGTGTAGATACTTCATTCATAACAATGGCAAAAAGCATCTAACTGCCTTTGTACCTAAATCTGATGCAGGTATCTTCTTAGGATATTCAGCTGTGAGCAAAGCGTATCGTGTTTTCAACAAGCGAAGTTTGACAGTTGAGGAATCAGCACATGTAGTGTTTGATGAAACCAGTTTCAAATCAAATTCAGCTGCAAGCCTACATGATTTGTGCACACGTATGGAATCAACAAGCCTTGAGGAATCTGATGATGACGTGCCACAAAGACAATCAGCTGGAGAACAACCATCAGTAGACACAACGCACAATACTGTTCAACAAGATCTGACAGCAGCTGGTGGAAAAACAATCAACGCACAATTAGAAGTTGCTTCCACAGATGCTGATCCAACAGATATTGCTCCATCAGATGTTGCGCAAAAAGATTCCATCATTCTTGAACCAACAGCTGATGGACAAAATGCAAACTCTTATCAGTTGGTATCAACACCAACAGCTGACGCATCAATCGCAAGTACATCATGTCAAGCTGTATCAAGACCAACAGTTGATCATCGAGCTGACACAAGCACGCATCTAGAACAGCAAGTACCACAACTGGAATTTGACGCACAATCCAAAAACGAAAATCATCAATTGGCGTCAGAAGATCCAAATATTTCTAACTAGCTAGCGACACATAGGGAACAAGGAGCAAATCCAATTGGACTTGATCTCCGGTGGAATAAAAATCATCCACCTGAGCAATTCATAGGTAACATTCAATCTTCTGTTCGCACACGAGGCCAGCTATCTCATGATCATTTTGATTCAGCATTCATATCTCATATAGAACCCAAGAAGATAGAAGAAGCCTTAGCTGACCACAGCTGGATAGAATCAATGCAAGAAGAACTTAATCAATTTAAGCGTAATAATGTTTGGACACTTGTACCTAGACCTTCCAATCATTCAATCATAGGAACTCGATGGGTCTTTAGAAACAAACTGAATGAAGATGGTATAGTAACTAGAAACAAAGCTAGGCTGGTATCACAAGGATTTAAGTAGATGGAAGGTATAGATTTTGATGAGACCTTCGCACCAGTAGCAATATTAGAAGTCATCCGCATGTTTCTTGCATATGCTGCATTCAAAGACTTTAAAGTCTTTCATATGGATGTTAAGAGTGCCTTTTTTAATGGCGTCTTAACAGAGGAAGTGTATGTTGCACAACCTCCTGGCTTCGTAAATCATACACATCCAAATTTTGTTTACAAACTGGATAAAGCTCTGTATGGGTTGAAGCAAGCACCCAGAGCTTGGTATGATACACTGTCGAAATTTCTCATCGAGCATGACTTCACAATAGGCACAGTAGATAAGACACTGTTTAAATTCACTAAAGCTGATCATGTCTTATTAGTTCAAATTTACGTTGATGATATTATTTTTGGGTCAACTAACCCCAAACTGTGCCAAAAGTTTTCGAAGCTTATGCCGGATAAATTTGAAATGAGCATGATGGGGGAGCTGACGTTCTTTCTAGGCTTACAATTACGACAGCTGGAAAATGGAATCTTCATTAACCAGGCTAAATATACAAAAGAACAGCTGAATAAGTTTGGCATGGACAATTGCTCAGCAGCAGATACCCCGATGAGCTCTTCAATAAAGATGGATAAAGATGAAGCTGGAACTGCCATAGAGGTATCATTGTATCGTGGTATTATAGGCTCTTTGCTTTATTTAACTGCTAGCAGACCAGACATCATGTTCGCTGTCTGTATGTGTGCTAGATTCCAAGCAGAGCCAAAGCAATCACATTACATTGCTGTTAAGAGAATCCTTAAATATCTTAAGGGTACTTCCAACGTGGGTCTTTGGCATCCCAAAGACTTAGGCTTTCAACTAATCGGTTATAATGATGCAGACTACGCAGGATTGATCATAGGAGCACAAGTGGGACATGTCAATTCTTGGGAGATCGATTGATTTCCTGGTTTAGTAAGAAGCAGACATCCATTGCCACGTCAACAGCTAAAGCCGAGTACCTAGCTGCTGGCAGCTGCTGTGCTATTGATCAGTAGAGCACAAGTGGGACATGTCAATTCTTGGGAGATCGATTGATTTCCTGGTTTAGTAAGAAGCAGACATCCATTGCCACGTCAACAGCTAAAGCCGAGTACCTAGCTGCTGGCAGCTGCTGTGCTCAAATACTTTGGATACAACATCAGTAGAAGGACTATGGCATTGATGCTCCTGAAGCACCAATTCTCTGTGACAACACCAATGAGATAGCGATCACCCAGAATCCTGTGCTGCACTCAAGAACAAAGCACATCGACATCAGGCATCATTTCATAAGTTCCCATGTGCTAAAGAAAGACGTTATGTGTCGACCGAGCAACAAGTTGCTGACATATTCACAAAGCCCCTACCAGACGCTAAGTTTTCTTATTTTAGAAACATTTTAGGTCTCTTAGAACTGCCATAAATTGTCTGTGTGTTAACAATTTTTTGTAGGTTGAACAGCACTGCTTACGTTAGCATCGAATCTTATGTTCCTAGGGAACAACACTGCTTACGTCAGCTGCTATGCGTCTGTTCAATGGGAACAGCGTTGCTTACGTAAGCCTTACCGTTGGAAGAGTATCTGTCATAGGGCGAACAAGGAATCTGATTTGTTAAGCATAACGTCAGTTGAACAGGATAAATCTGTCAACAGATATCTCCTGTACACAACTGATGCTTATCTGTTAACAGATTCCGTTCCATCCTCGCGATACATTAAAACAGACTTCATTGGATGTGATGATTTAAGATTTTGGCGCGTCGTTTTTTAAATTTTTCCTGTACGGGTAAAATCTTTTCAAAATCAACTTTATATTTTGTAATTTTTTGCTAAAATATTTTTTCAGGTTTTTTAAATTTTTCCTGTACGGGTAAAATCTTTTCAAAATCAACTTTATATTTTGTAATTTTTTGCTAAAATATTTTTTCAAATATTTTCAAAGTACAGTACGAGCCGTCGGATGATTGACACATGTTGTCATCATGCGAACCGTCACATCTACATCGTTCTCTCTCTTACCTTTTCGCATTTCTTCCTTATTTATTTACGGTGTTCCCACTTTCAATCGTTCTTACCTTGCAAAATTACACTCTGTGCTTTCTTGCTCTCGTGCTCTTGTTCTTTCTTTGCAGATAATCTATTTCAGGCATTTTCGTACTCTCTAAAGCTACTTAAATGGCATCATCGTTCATCGCCAACGCCCACCAAGTCAACTTCGAATCCGTTTTGGCGATTCCAGACAATGAGGGAATGTTGAATATGTTCAAGGCACTGGAGGCCAGTGGACTGCGAGGATTTTTGGGTTGTCAATCAGTGTTATATGAGAAGTAACTGGAACAGTTCTTCGACACGGCACTAGTGCAGGATGGGGATATCACAGGTGCTGTATCAGGCAAGTTTTTCTCTATCTCTCAGTATAGGTTTGCGGAGGTGTTTGACTTTCAAACGGAAGGGTTAGTAGATTTTTCTGAGGTGCCGAAGAATCTGGTTTATGATGCTAGGAGCATCTTTTCGAAGTCTGGTGTGCCTGTTTCTACACATGGCAAAAAGAGGTTTATGAAGTATGAATATCGATTGCTGAACGATATACTGGCCAAGGCAATTACAGTGAAGTCCGGTTCTTTTGATGCCGTTACGAATGAACGATTCTTGATGATGACAGCCATTCAATTTGGCTTGAAGGTGAACTGGAGCAAGATACTATTTTGTGTTCTGAAAGAAATGGTTGATAGGACATAGAAAAAGGCCAAGGGGTATGCGGAGCAAATTTGTGCCCTATTGAAGAGCAACCCTGTCATAACATTTGGTGAAGCCGTCCCATTTCCAACTTCGAAGGTTAGGTCTATTAAGACAGTGCACACTTACATTGCCATGAACCACACCATCGATACTCGTGGACAATCTGATGATCCAGGCATGGCGCCAGTGGCGATTGTGAAAATGAAATCCAAATCAAAGAAGACATCTGAAACCACAGGTGAGACACCAGTGGAAGTGATTACTGAAGTTGTGTCGAAGAAGCGACCATCGGTTGAAAGTGATGAGCCAGTGGTTCCGAAGAAGAGGAGAACGACGAAAAGCAAAGCCTCCTCTTCTAAAGCCAGTTTGGATATAGTGAACGTTGCACAGGATGTTGTGCCCCTTCAAATTATTGAACCAATCCCTGCTGCAATAGCTGAGAAATATCCCTTGCCAAAGCGTAAATCAAAAAAGAGGAGATTGGTACTTTCAAAGGATTCTGATGATGAGAATGTGGAGGAGCAAGAATCTTTCAAGGATACTGTTGCGGTTGCTATTGAGGATTCAACTGTTGTTAAACATACTGATGAGGTGGATGTTATTATCGGGCAGGTACTTGAGGAAACATCTAAGTTGGCAACAGATGAGGCAGAGCAGAGAGAACAACATCTTGATGAGCCAGAGGTTGGAGACACTGATTTTGGGGATTCACCAGTTAACAATGCTGATAATTTTGAGCAGTGGTTGGATGAGTCTTTTGAGGATTTTATTGAGACAGAGACTGTTGACAAAACTGAGGACAGCAAGGAAGTTGCGGTTGCAAAGACACCTGAGAAAGCTGTCGGCAGCAACCACACACACGAGGAGCTCATGTCTATTGATGATCTACTAATGCAAATATCTGACAATATGATGCTTCCGTCAGTAACTTTCGCTGAAGTTACCAAGATCAGACTTGGCTCTTCTATAGAGATCAATGAGGTGCGCGATAGTGACTGGTACTATGCCAGTCTCCCTTGGATCTCCATTCATGATAAAGGGAAGGCGCCTTTGGAAGAAGATGAGCCTGTAAAAGGGAACCCTACCAGGAGATGGTTGAGTTGATCTGTGGCGATGTTGAGTTTCTTGTACAGCTCAGAGACCAGTTATGCAAGACGTCATTGAATTCTTTCATTCTTTTAGTCTGAATAAATTGTCTGATCTTGAATCGTTGAGGGATTTGAAAGAAAACGAAAAGCTGAAGTTGGATTGGGCAAAAGCAAGTTCTCTGGAGACTGCTGTCAGGAGAAGAGTGTACATACTTGCGAAATATAGGGAGATTCTTCTCCGGAAATTTTTGGACTCTCACCGCAAATATTATACTCCTGGCCAGCCATGGACAGCAATGGCCTCCCAAATAATTGATCTTCTGTCTGTTGCTCATTTCAAATCCCTAGAAGATCTCTTGGCACAGCAGAAGGATCATGGAATAATAACGGATCGACCAAGCTCTTCTCAACTTTTTAAAGATCTTGCTGACAATAATGATGCCGTTCTCGCCCAATTGTACTCTCTGGCCAAATATACTTGCTGGATAAGGCCAATGGTGTTAATTGATGGTGTTTGGACGCCCATACAGGGCAATGACTATTGGAGGAGTAGCTGCAGGCTATCTCTTTTTGTGAATAGGAAACAGTTTCCAGAAAGCGTGGTTGACACAAATTTTGTTCCCCATGCTTGTTTCATCGAACCAGTTCAGTATTGGGGAGCTGCCCCATCGATAATTCATTCTTGGGGATGGTATAGAGTGTGTACAGTAGTTATTCGCTACAGTATGTTTGGCTGCCTTCGTCCCGTTAGGGATGAAAATCTTTGCAGAGCGATTATGGCTATCGGTTCCGTTGTAGATGTTCTTGAGAAACTTCCCACAAATTTTTGCAGTGTGGTTGAGCAGGGGCAAGCTACAGATGATTTTGTTTGTTATTTCAGTGATTCGGATGTACAGTCAGAATTAGAGAGCACTCCGGAGATAGATTTAGTTTCTTCCGATGGATCTACAGTATACCGCTCTCCCTCCCCTCAGTTTGATTCTTTCCAAGAGGTCGATTCTTCAGAGCCGAATGTACAGTTAGCGTCAGATCCTACCATTTCTATTTTTACTCAGGAGGAGCAGTCATATTTTGTTCAGAGTCCAGAATCCCCTCGTCCTTCGTTTCAGCGACGAGACTCTTCTAATTCGTTTACTGACTCTCCTATGCACTTTAACATTGATGATATCCCTCTGGATGACACAGCGGAAAATCAGTTCTCATTACCAGCTATTTCTTCCGCGTTCTCCGCATCTCTGGATGATCTCAGGATCTTTCTCTCACAGCGTATTGATGATTCTCATAATGATATATTATCTAGGCTCAATACACTTGATAGAGGCCATCGTGACACTATGCGCCAACACGAGGAAACCCTTTGAAATGTGATTCACAATGATCGCCAAGATATCCGAACTCAAGGTGATGTCCACATACTTCATTTAAATGAGTTTAAGAAAGGGGTTCTAGATCACGGTGCCTCTGTCACTGCTGATTTGATGGAGGTTCAGAAGGAGGTGAAAGCACTTGATGCTAAAGTCACTTATTTGGATGGGAAGGTTGCTGCAATAAGGAGTGAATTGTTTGATTTCCAAGAAAAAGTCGCGGAAAAATATTTTAACCTCTCCACCCAGCTTGGTGATCTCGTCGATTATCTAAGAGGCGGTGATGCCAAAAATGGGGAAGGAAGTAGCAGCAGACCTCAGCCCCCTCCTGATGATCAAGGTGGTGGTAGTGGTGAGTAGTGGTGGTAGAACAACAGATATTGTGGACAGATTTAGTGGTAGTATGAGCAGAGAAGATCGAGGCAGAGGCAGAAGCTGTGAAAGGCGTAGTTCTGGTAACAGAAGTGGTCATTCGAACAGAAGGCGATATGACAGTGATGAGCGTATGGACTTAGGACCAAGTCTGATTCCCAAAAGGAGCGCTAAATTTTGGTGTACTGGAAAGGATTAGAATCTTGTGTACAAATCTTTTGTACTATTTTAAGTTAATGAAATTTCTTGATTTCAGCAGACCTTGCGCTTTCTCTTTTACCTTTGATCATCTATTAAATCTAAAGGCTGCTAAGTTTTGTCATCACCAAAAAGGGGGAAATTGTTAGGATAAAATTTATAGTTTTGGTGATAACAAAAATAAGAAAATAACTGGACTTATCGATGAATTTGGAGAAATCTATCTCAAGGACATCAGAGGTGCTGACAACAGTTATCAGTTTATATTAAAGAGATGTTATCGGTTTGTTAAGATTCGGGTTTGGAACAGTTTAGTTATCGGTTCAGTTATTCGGGTTATCGGGCCAAATACCTACTGTTGATAGTGCATTAAGAGTGATTGTATCTGCCAACAAACTTCGTTATTGAATCAGTGATAGTTGCTGTCAACAGAAAGATTCGCACATTGGTAGTCAGATACGTTGCAATATGATCAACAGAAAACTAATAGTTGCTGTCATCAGATACCGGAACAGTATCACTTATAATTGCTGACAACAGATAGTGTTTGTGTTTTGATAACCATGACAATATGTCTAACAGATAACAGCGAAGGTTGCTGTCAACAGATATGTTCATATTATGGTTATCAGAAACTGTGACGTCATCCTTAACAGATAGTATATTCAAAAGATATGGCTAAAGTACTTTTAACAGATATGATGACGTCAGTTTATCTGAGATTTCAAGTGGTCAGATATTTCAATATATTCAGAAAGGACAATTATATATACTCTATCAGCGATGGTTTATCTATTGTCTTCATGAGAGAAAGATCTACTCTCAATAGAAAGTATTCAGGCACAAACAATGAATTGATTCAAATTCGATCGAATACTCAAATTGGAAAAGATCGATGGCCATAACAGAATCATACAATTACCTGGAATTAAGGAGACAAGATCGGTACTATTTTGGATAAATAGTACAAGTTACAGAGGATGTTATATGGTGATTGCACAATTATGGAAAACGAAAATCTGGTTCTGACGATGTGCAATTTATCATTTGGTGGAGCAGGATATACGGTGACAGATTATCAGAATTTCAAAAGGGATTTTATTTCCTTAGCCAAACCAAATGACCGTTGAGCGAAGAGTATAAATAGCAGAAGTTTGAATTGAAGAAGAACTCCTTCGCTATTGTTACTTACCGTCACTCTGCCAATTTTACGAGCGCATTGCAATTTGAAGTTATTCTCAAAAAGCTCACAACTCGAAGAACTTTCAAACAATCCTTCATAGATTTACCTTCGAGTTTATTCTCTGGTTCAATCTTTTGAATCGAGTTTCGCTGTTTAGAAACCAGAGAATTTACAGCACTCAATAGATTTGTATTCCATCGTTGTATTCATTGTTGAGTCTGTAACAAATGCACTGTCTAAAAGCCGTTTGAAAAATATCATTCTAAGTGTTGTAAAACTAGCAGCTGCGTCTGCGTGATTGTTTGTGGAGTTGCTAGGAGTTCACCTTGAGCGAGGCTCGGTGATCGGGTGTTTGTAGAAGGCCTGCACGCATCAAATCTTCTAGTGAAACCTTCCTGAAAATGAAAAAGGGGAGACGTAGGATATTTATATCCGAACTTCCAGAAACAAACTCTGTCCCTTAACTTTTACATTACGCATTTACTTACTTGTTACACTGTTCACTGATCAATTGTGTTAGGACCGAAAATTAGGAATTTTAATGTTAGCAAGCGCTACTGTCAAAAATTAAAATTTTGTGCTGCTATTATGAGGTGCAATACCTCGGGTTTTTGAACATTAAAACAGAGCACCGGAGACAGATCTGGTATGAAATAAAATCATGCGGAAAACACCAGAACTGAATCCTGATAATTTTAAAACGTTGCAAACAGCTGTTCGACTTACTGTGTGTGCAATGGTGTATGTGTGCGTGCTGAATGTAAAATGCATATGCGGAAAGCTTAAAGAAATGGACCAGCTGTTTGTTTATGGAAGTTCGGACTTCAATGTCCTACGTCTCCCCTTCTTCCTCCTCGGAAGGTTCCACTAGAAGATTTGATCTATACAACGTGTACAGACCCGATCCCGCAACCAGCAGCTGCGAGAACTCCTAGACTCCACCAGCCATCGGCTGTCACTCACTTGTTTTACGCCTATGTGAGAAAGGCTACAAACACAGAGTTTAACGTCGTC
>KV001959.1:143171-153598 GCA_001598015.1 Dorcoceras hygrometricum | reverse complement strand
ATTTACCTTCGAGTTTATTCTCTGGTTCAATCTTTTGAATAGTGTTTCATTGTTTAGAAACCAGAGAATTTACAGCACTCAATAGATTTGTATTCCATCGTTGTATTCATTGTTGAGTCTGTAACAAACACGCTGTCTAAAATCCGTTTGAAAAATATCATTCTAAGTGTTGTAAAACCAGCAGCTGCGTCTGCGTGATTGTTTGTGGAGTTGTTAGGAGTTCACCTTGAGCGAGGCTTGGTGATCGGGTGTTTGTAGAAGGCCTGCACACATCAAATCTTCTATTGAAACCTTCCTGAAAAGGAAGAAGGGGAGACGTAGGATATTTACATCCGAACTTTCAGAAACAAACTCCTTAACTTAACTTTTACATTACGCATTTACTTACTTGTTACACTGTTCACTGATCAATTGTGTTAGGACCGAAAATTATTTAATGTTACAACCAGCAGCTGCGAGAACTCCTAGACTCCACCAGCCATCGGCTGTCACTCACTTGTTTTACGCCTATGTGAGAAAGGCTACAAACACAGAGTTTAACGTCGTCATGTTTGGTCGGGATCTGATTTTGTATTGGGTTTGAGATTCATTCACTATACAATGAATGTGAATGAATCTCTGTATGTGTGAGATTTACAGTGTAAGCACAACTCTCGAATGAATAAATCTCACACACTAGGGAAATGCTCTAAAAAAGCTGATTGAGACTCAGCAGTAGACACTCGTTATCTCCTCTCTAATGGCGGTCTACTGCTTTGTCTCCACTATTCTTCCCTCTGTTTTTAAATCCTCACTTAATCATCCTCTTCTTCCTTCAAATCTTCTCCCTTAAATAGCCTCTGTTCAAATTCAATCCGTTGGACACAAGTTCTTCCCGTTGAAAGATGTTCCTTGAAGTACCGACAGTGAGTTGTCCTTGTGTCCTTTATTTTGCAGGCTTTTTGTCGTTTTCAACATTTGAACTATGTTCCAGCAGCTGATCTATACCAACAGCTGATTATCCAATCAGCTGATTAAGCTCAGCGGTTGACTACTGTTTAGTAAACTGCTTCACTTCTTTGTGTTCAACTACTGATCAACAACTGAATGCTTGCAACGGCTGATTTCTTCAACATCTGAAGCAACTTACTGCTGAATCATTCTTCTGTTTACTGCTGATTCATCTTTTCAACTGCTGAATCCATATTTTCTTCGCGCTACAGCTGGTTCAATTTTCTTTCTTTACAACTGCTGATGCGACTTTAGCTCACTGCTGAACATACTGTAGCTTGTGACCGAATTGCCTGTTAAGAGTTAAACGACGTCGCTCCATCTCTTGCGTCTGGATCACTGTAGCTTGCGACTGAATCAGTAATCCATCTACTGATTCCAATACGATGTCGTTTTGCAGTCCTGCGTCTTGCATTTGGATAATCCACCGACTGGATAATCTTCATCAGCTGATTCTTCTTCGTGTCTGCTGATCATGATGACGTCACTGTTGATGTCATTTTCGCTTAGCGCTCCAGTTCTACTGATTCCAATACGATGTCGTTTTGCAGTCCTGCGTCTTGCATTTGGATAATCCACCGACTGGATAATCTTCATCAGCTGATTCTTCTTCGTGTCTGCTGATCATGATGACGTCACTGTTGATGTCATTTTCGCTTAGCGCTCCAGCTGGTTCTTATCGTTCCAGACTTCACTTTGCATCTCTTCTCGATTGATATCAACTTTGTTTAGCCAACGTCTGGTTACTTTTCCTTAGCGCAACATCTGGTTTTGGCTTCGCAACTATTGAATTGGCTAGACCAGCGACTGGTTCATCTTTTGCAGCACAACATCTGGTTAATCTCTTTACACTGCAACGTCTGCTTTTCTTTAGCTACTGCGTCTGGATTTTTTCTACTTCTTTGCGACTGTCCAGACTTCACTCTTCACGCCTGGACACTCTGCCTCTTGCGACTGGATGAATCTTCATTGCAGCGTCTGGTTCTTCTTGTAAAGCCCAACGACTGGTTAGTTCAAACGCTGTTGTTTTAACTTATCCAAGCGACATTGTTTGCTATACATCCTCGACTGGTTGAATATCGTTGTATCTCTCGTCTGGATTTGAAACCACTGTAGCTCTCGACTGGTTTTAAACACCATCGACTGGTTTCACTATAGCTCTCAACTGGTTTAAAAGACCATCGACTGGTTTCACTGTCGCTCTCGACTGATAAACTCTTTGCTTCTCAGACTGGACAGACTCTGCTTAACAGTCTTCTTCGATACTTTTCTTGTTGTATTACCAGCTAACATCTGTACACTAAGTAGAATTGTTAGAAACACAATAATAAGTTTTGTGTAATTCAAAATTAAATCTGGATCTGTTGACACAGATCCATAAATCTCTCCCTTTTTGATTTACACAAAACTTTAAATAACAAATGCATGATCTAACAATTCTCTCCCTTTTTGTGGGAATCAAAAAGAGGTCGAAAGTTGGTCTTCCCGAAATTTAAATCAAATCTCTCCCTACACTGTCACAACAAAAACAACGTGACAGCAGGAATTTTAAATTTTGGAAATCGAAAAGCATTTTGGGAAGAACCGTATGCATGAATGATATTATTTTGAAAGAACTGAAAATATGCTTCTGCTTTAGCTTATAATATGCAGACGAGAGATTAAAAATAACTCTCCCTATCTTTTATAATATAAGCTCAAATCATTTAAAAAAAATGAAGCACCAGCTGAAATTACGCATAACAGAAAATTTTTGAAAAACTAAAATTTCAGAACACTTTAAATATTGTTCATTTGCTACTGAGTCACTCACATATGAAGAACCAGAAAGAAAATGTGACAGCTAAAGCTCATATTTTCTTTCCTTTGTCCTATTTCGTCCCATGTGCTGTCACTGAGCCTCGCTCCAGGTGAACTTATAGCCCAACCGAAATAGGATCTTGGCATCCGCATGGAACTCGCGCATTCCGTGACAAATCATCAAGAGAAAACAGTTCTATATATAAAACAAATCATTTTCATCTGGCCTTCATAATATAAGCTTCTAAAAAAACATTTAAAACATTTTAAAAACATAGCACATGCGTTTTAAAATGAGTGCTCGTTCAAGAACAACCTGCTCTGATACCACTTGTTAGGACCGAAAAACGACTTAACAGCGCTGCTATTGTTCATTAAAAATTTTGCGTTGCTAGAGGAGGTGCAATACCTCGGGTTCTTGAACATTAAAACAGAGCATCGGAGACAGATCTGGTATGAAATAAAATCATGCGGAAAACACCAGAACTGAATCCTGATAATTTTAAAACGTTGCAAACAGATTTCTGTAAAATGCATATGCGGAAAGCTTAAAGAAATGGACTAGCGGTTTGTTTATGGAAGTTCGGGCTTCAATGTCCTACGTCTCCCCTTCTTCCTCCTCGGAAGGTTCCACTAGAAGATTTGATCTATACAACGTGTAAAGACCCGATCCCGCAACCAGAAGCTGCGAGAACTTCTAGACTCCACCAACCCTCGGCTGTCACTCACTTGTTTTACGCCTATGTGAGAAAGGCTACAAACACAGAGTTTAACGTCGTCGTGCTTGGACGGGATCTGATTTTGTATTGTGTTTGAGATTCATTCACTATACAATGAATGTGAATGAATCTCTGTGTGTGTGAGATTTATAGTGTAAGCACAACTCTCGAATGAATAAATCTCACACACTAGAGAAATGCTCTACAAAAGCTGATTGAGACTCAGCAGCAGACACTCGTTATGCTCTCCTCTCTAATGGCGGTCTACTGCTTTGTCTCCACTATTCTTCCCTCTGTTTTTAAATCCTCACTTAATCATCATCTTCTTCCTTCAAATCTTCACCCTTAAATAGCCTCTGTTCAAATTCAATCCGTTGGACAAAAGTTCTTTCCGTTTAAAGATGTTCCTTGAAGTACCGACAGTGAGTTGTCCTTGTGTCCTTTCTTTTGCAGGCTTTTTGTCGTTTTCAACATTTGAAATATGTTCCAGCAGCTGATCTATACCAACAGCTGATTATCCCATCAGCTGATTAAGCTCGGCAGTTGACTACTGATTAGTAAACTGCTTCGCTTCTTTGTGTTCAACTACTGATCAACAACTGAATTCTTGCAACGGCTGATTTCTTAAACATCTGAAGCAACTTACTGCTGAATAATTCTTCTGTTTACTGCTGATTCATCTTTTCAACTGCTGAATCCATCTTTTCTTCGCGCTACAGCTGGTTCAATTTTCTTTCTTTACAACTGCTGATGCGACTTTAGCTCACTGCTGAACATACTGTAGCTTGCGACCAAATTGCCTGTTAAGAGTTAAACGACGTCGCTCCATCTCTTGCGTCTGGATCACTGTAGCTTGCGATTGAATCAGTAATCCATCTACTGATTCCAATACGCTGTCGTTTTGCAGTCCTGCGTCTAGCGTCTGGATAATCCACCGACTGGATAATCTTCATCAGCTGATTCTTCTTCGTGTCTGCTGATCATGATGACGTCACTGCTGATGTCATTTTCGCTTAGCTCTCCAGCTGGTTCTTATCGTTCCAGACTTCACTTTGCCTCTTATCTTCTCGACTGATATCAACTTTGTTTAGCCAACGTCTGGCTACTTTTCCTTAGCGCAACATCTGGTTTTTTCTTCGCAACTACTGAATTGGCAAGACCAGCGACTGGTTCATCTTTTGCAGCACAACATCTAGTTAATCTCTTTACACTGCAACGTCTGCTTTTCTTTAGCTACTGCGTCTGGATTTATTCTACTTATTTGCGACTGTCCAGACTTCACTCTTCACACCTGGACACTCTGCCTCTTGCGACTGGATGAATCTTCATTGCAGCGTCTGGTTCTTCTTGTAAAGCCCAACGACTGGTTAGTTCAAACGCTGTCGTTTTAACTTATCCAAGCGACATTGTTTGCTATACATCCTCGATTGGTTGAATATCGTTGTAGCTCTCGTCTGGATATGAAACCACTGTAGCTCTCGACTGGTTTCAAAGACCATCGACTGGTTTCACTATAGCTATCGACTGGTTTCAAAGACCATCGACTGGTTTCACTGTAGCTCTCGACTAATAAACTCTTTGCTTCTCACGACTGGACAGACTCTGCTTAACAGTCTTCTTCGATACTTTTCTTGTTGTATTACCAACTAAACTTCTGTACACTAAATAGAATTGTTAGAAACACAATAATAAGTTTTGTGTAATTCAAAATTCAATCTGGATCTGTTGACACAGATCCATCAATCTCTCCCTTTTTTATATACACAAAACTTTAAATAACAAATGCATGATCTAACAATTCTCTCCCTTTTTGTGGGAATCAAAAAGAGGTCGAAAGCTGGTCTTCCCGAAATTTAAATCAAAGCTCTCCCTACACTGTCACAACAAAAACAACGTGACAGCAGGAATTTTAAATTTTGGAAATCGAAAAGCATTTTGGGAAGAACCGTATGCATGAATCATATGATTTTGAAAGAACTGAAAATATGCTTCTGCTTTAGCTTATAATATGCAGACGAGAGATTAACAATAACTCTCCCTATCTTTTATAATATAAGCTCAAATCATTTAAAAAAAATGAAGCACCAGCTGAAATTACGCATAACAGAAAGTTTTAAAAACTAAAATTTCAGAGCACTTTAAATATTGTTCATGTGCTACTGAGTCACTCACATATGAAGAACCAGAAAGAAAATGTGACAGCTAAAGCTCATATTTTCTTTCCTTTCTCCTATTTCGTCCCATGTGCTGTCACTGAGCCTCGCTCCAGGTGAACTTATAGCCCAACCGAAATAGGATCTTGGCATCCGCATGGAACTCGCGCATTCCGTGACAGTTCATCAAGAGAAAACAGTTCTATATATAAAACAAATCATTTTCATCTTGCCTTCATAATATAAGCTTCTAAAAAAACATTTAAAACATTTTAAAAACATAGCACATGCGTTTTAAAATGGGTGCTCGTTCAAGAACAACCTGCTCTGGTACCACTTGTTAGGACCGAAAAACGACTTAACAGCGCTGCTATTGTTCATTAAAAATTTTGCGTTGCTAGGGGAGGTGCAATACCTCGGGTTCTTGAACATTAAAACAGAGCACCGGAGACAGATCTGGTATGAAATAAAATCATGCGGAAAACACCAGAACTGAATCCTGATAATTTTAAAACGTTGCAAATAGATTTCTGTAAAATGCATATGCGGAAAGCTTAAAGAAATGGACCAGCGGTTTGTTTATGGAAGTTCGGGCTTCAATGTCCTACGTCTCCCCTTCTTCCTCCTCGGAAGGTTCCACTAGAAGATTTGATGTATACAACGTGTAAAGACCCGATCCCACAACCAGAAGCTGCGAGAACTCCTAGACTCCACCAGCTCTCGGCTGTCACTCACTTGTTTTACGCCTATGTGAGAAAGGCTACAAACACAGAGTTTAACGTCGTCGTGCTTGGACGAGATCTGATTTTGTATTGGGTTTGAGATTCATTCACTATACAATGAATGTGAATGAATCTCTGTGTGTGTGAGATTTACAGTGTAAGCACAACTCTCGAATGAATAAATCTCACACACTAGAGAAATGCTCTACAAAAGCTGATTGAGACTCAGCAGTAGACACTCGTTATGCTATCCTCTCTAATGGCGGTCTACTGCTTTGTCTCCACTATTCTTCCCTCTGTTTTTAAATCCTCACTTAATCATCATCTTCTTCCTTCAAATCTTCTCCCTTAAATAGCCTCTGTTCAAATTCAATCCGTTGGACACAAGTTCTTCCCGTTGAAAGATGTTCCTTGAAGTACCGACAGTGAGTTGTCCTTGTGTCCTTTCTTTTGCAGGCTTTTTGCGTTTTCAACATTTGAAATATGTTCCAGCAGCTGATCTATACCAACAGCTGATTATCCCATCAGCTGATTAAGCTCAGCAGTTGACTAGTGATTAGTCAACTGCTTCGCTTCTTTGTGTTCAACTACTGATCAACAACTGAATGCTTGCAACGGCTGATTTCTTAAACATCTGAAGCAACTTACAGCTGAATAATTCTTCTGTTTACTGCTGATTCATCTTTTCAACTGCTGAATCCATATTTTCTTCGCGCTACAGCTTTCTTCTGTTTACTGCTGATTCATCTTTTCAACTGCTGAATCCATATTTCTTCGCGCTACAGCTGGTTCAATTTCTTTCTTTACAACTGCTGATGCGACTTTAGCTCACTGCTGAACATACTGTAGCTTGCGACCGAATTGCCTGTTAAGAGTTAAACGACGTCGCTCCATCTCTTGCGTCTGGATCACTGTAGCTTGCGACTGAATCAGTAATCCATCTACTGATTCCAATACGCTGTCGTTTTGCAGTCCTGCGTCTAGCATCTGGATAATCCACGGACTGGATAATCTTCATCAGCTGATTCTTCTTCGTGTCTGCTGATCATGATGACGTCACTGCTGATGTCATTTTTGTTGGGGATCCGGATCCGCCCCCCGGCAAGGCAGCGGAAGAACAAAGAATATAGCCGGGAGACGATCAATACGAAAAACAACAATTCAATAATCGTCATACATAGGGCGTTCAAAACGAATACCTTGCTGGCACTTGTGCCTGGCTCCAACCGGAATTTCAAGAACCCGGCTCTTCTCGGTAGATTGTGGTAGATAATCACCAATCCGGTCCACGACCAGAACCGAGACTCCTTCGTCAGGCTGCACTAGAAGCACTGACGAATTCTGCACGAACGGATTCTCCTCGTCGAATTGGCCGGAAAAAAATTTCCGGCAAAGATCGGCGGCGGCGCGTGGGCGGCGGCGGCGGCGTGAGTTGAGAGGAGGGGAGGGCGGCTAGCAAACTTAGTGTTAGGGTTATGTTGTAGTTGATTAATTATGAAGTCTCTCAAGTCTAATTAAATAGACTAACAATGAACTTGGACCGGCCCATCGGGCCCGGGTCCAAATGACGATATTCATTGCTGCGACTTCATCGTAACTCCGATCGCCGATCAGATCGGACCGATCGACTCAGTTTCCAAAACTGAATGTTATTATGTGAAAAACAATTTTTCAGATCATCTAACCCTAAATTGCATCATTCCTACATCATTCCCAATGAGTAGAATGTCATCAACATAAAGTATGAGGAACGTCACAGCGCTTTTAACTACCTTCTTGTATACACGTGGCTCCTCGGGATTCTTGATGAAACCAAATTCCTTAATTGTTTCATCGAATCTCAGGTTCCAACTTCGTGATGCTTGTTTGAGACCGTAGATCGATCTCTGAAGCTTGCATACCTTATGCTCGCTTCCTACAGATGTGAAACCCTCAGGCTGCGTCATATAGATCTCTTCCTTAATTTTCCATTAAGGAACGCAGTTTTCACATCCATTTGCCATATCTCATAGTCGTACCATGCGGCTATGGCTAACAGTATTCTAATTGACTTGAACATTACGACGGGCGAGAAGGTTTCATCATAGTCAACACCTTGCCTTTGAGTGTAACCTTTCGCGACCAGTCGTGCCTTGTAGGTCATTACCTTGCCATCAGGCCCAAGTTTCCTCTTGTATACCCATTTGCACCCAATAGGAACGATTCCTTCGGGAGGGTTAACTAGAGTCCAAACTTGGTTTGCATGCATTGAGTCAAACTCAGACTGCATTGCTTCAAGACATAAATTACAATCAGCATCAGAAATTGCCTCCTTGAAAGTCCTTGGATCAGATTCAACAACTTGATCACCTTGAACATCTTCAAGGAGAAAACCATATCTCTCAGGAGCTCTAGGAATCCTTTCGGATCTCCTAGGTGCGACCATATCTGGTACTGGCTCAGTAGGTGCGGGAGATTCACTTGGTACTTCAATTGGTTCTCGAACCTCTTCGAGTTCTACCATTTTGCCCTTTCTATCAAGTAGAAATTCCCTTTCCATAAAGGTGGCATTCCTAGAGACAAACACTTTTGTCTCGCTGGGAAATAGTATCCAATAGAATTCTTTGGATACCCAATGAAGTAGCATAAGATGGATCTCGCATCCAGCTTATCTCCCACTGTCTGCTTCACGTAAGAAGGACATCCCCAAATCCTCATAATTGAGTACTTGGGTGGTTTGCCCATCCATATCTCATACGGAGTCTTGTCCACTGCCTTGGTGTGGACATTGTTCAAAAACATTACCACCGTTTCAAGCGCATAGCCCCAAAACGAGGTCGGAAGCTCAGTGAAGCTCATCATAGATCGAACCATGTCCAACAAGGTCCAATTACGACGCTCCGCTACACCATTGAGCTGTGGTGTGGCCGGAGGGGTCCACTGTGAGAGAATCCCATTCTCTTTCAGATAATCTTGAAACTCAGTACTCAAGTATTCACCACCTCGATCAGATCGAAGTTCTTTAATACTTTTGCCTAATTGATTTTCTACTTCAGCCTTGAACTCCTTGAACCTTTCAAAGGATTCAGACTTGTACTTCATCAAGTACAAGTACCCATACCTAGAGTAATCGTCGGTAAAGGTGATGAATTATGTGTGACCGTATTTAGTACCAATACTAAATGGGCCGCACACATCAGTATGGATCAAATCCAATAGGCCTTAGGCACGTTCACCCTTGCCCTTGAAGGGTTGCTTGGTCATCTTTCCTTTCAGACAAGATTCACAAGTCGGCAGGGAGTTTATGTCTGACAGATCAAACAAGTCACTCCTAACTAACTTGTTCATCCTACTTAGGGAAATGTGACCTAGCCTAGCGTGCCAAAGTTGTGCTGGGTTCAAGTTATCGTGTTTCCGTTTAATCGTTGTTGTGTGTGTTTCGACATCGCGAGTTGGAACGTATTTTAATCTTAAGGTGTATAGATCGTTTTCGCGTTCCCCAATTCCAATTAAACATTCATTCTTGTAAATATTGCAAATCGAATTAGCAAACATACAAGAATATCCATCTCTATCAAGCATAGGAATAGAAATAATGTTTTTAATAAATTCAGGAACAAATAAAACGTCTCGTAACAACAACTTAAAATTTGAAGACAGAAATAAAACAATATCCCCTATAGCTACTGCAGCAACCCTTGCTCCATTGCCAAGCCTCAAGTGGGTCTCACCCTCTCTAAGACGTCGACTTCTTGTCATCACCTGCAAATCATTGCAGATATGAGATCCACATCCGGTATCAAGTACCCAAGAAGTTGAATTAAGAGACATATTTATTTCAATATAGAACATACCTTTTGCAGTTCGCAACTGCTCGAGGTACTCCTTGCAGTTCCTCCTCCAATGCCCAGCCTTGTGGAAGTGGTGGCAAACGTCCTCGCTCTTGTTAGGCTTAGAAGCCCTTGCCTTCGGCTTCTTGGCAGACTTTTCCTCTTTCGCAGGAGCAGAACGTTTCTTGCTCTTGCGTCTAGGTCCTTTCTTCGCAGAGGAAGAAGAACCCAGAA
>KV001959.1:77333-100971 GCA_001598015.1 Dorcoceras hygrometricum | reverse complement strand
CTATGCTATCTGAGGGGATAATAGTGTATGAATCTCTGGCCAGAGTACTAGAAGTGTTTTAGGTAAATGTGTTTACCTAGTTACACTCGCGATATCACTATTCGATCTCCAAGATGTACGCATAGCTATCGGATCTATAGCGATTCTCGATTTACCAATGGTCGTTGATCTGATCAGGATATATGGATTGAAAGGACCGTACCGTACGCTAACCACGACCAACTGGTTCTTGCAGGCACTATCAGTGATACCTAGGGGATCATGGGGCGATGTTGCTAGACGCTCTTACCATGATCCGTTGGGCAAGTCCGGAATTGTGATTCCGGAGCCACAATGGTTGTGGGCCCACGGCTAGCTGTATCCCTGAACCATTGAGGGTCACACAAGTACTGGATTCGAGATTTCCGCACGGATACTCATCTAAACGTGTTGAGCATGAGAAGTGGATTTTGGGGAGTGCGACTTCCTAAAATTCAATAGAGGTCAAATCGTGATTTGCCGATGTTGAGGGGCAAAACGGTCATTTTGCACTGGGGTTCTGAAAAATTATTTTTCAGATCGTAGTATTCAGTTTTGGAAATTGAGTCGATCGGTCTGATCTGATCGGTGATCGGAGTTATAATGAAGTCTCGGTGATGGGGATGAACTGAATGTTCATCCGTTGGACCCGGGCCCGTTGGGCCGGTCCAAGTCCAACACTAAGATCTATTTAATATAGATTAGACTTCATAACTTAAAACTAGACTTAATCATAACCTAACCCTAGAGCTTAAGAGCTGCCGCCCCTTTCTCCTCAAAGCCTCACGCCGCTGCCGCCGTGCGCCGCTTGTCGCCGCCGCCGCCGCCGCCTCTTCGCCGGAAATTGTTCCGGCCAATTTTGACGAGGAGAATCTGTCCGTGCCGATCTCGTTAGGCCTTCTAGTGCAGGCTGACGAAGGAATCCCGCCTCCGGTCATGGACCTGATTGACGATATCTACCGCCGCCTACCGTGAAGTGCCATTTTTTTTTTGAAACCGGTCGGAGCCAGGCACGAGTTGCCAGCAAGGTAGCAATCTCAAACACCCTATGGTTGTGTTTTATTGAAATCATATTGATCGTCTCCCGGTATTGTTTTTGTTCTTCCGCTGCCTCTCTGGGAGGCGTGATCCGGATCCACCGCGGCTGCCCAACATAAATAATGTCTTATCCACTGTGCCTATAGTGAAGTCGTGTTCGATTAAGAATTTTGACAAAGTATCATACCAAGCTCTGGGTGATTGCTTCAACCCTTACAGAGATTTATCCAGTTTGTAAACAAAATCTGGATGTGTATGACTTACGAAGCCAGGAGGTTGTGCAACATACTCTTTCTCTGTTAAAATGCCATTAAGAAAGGCACTCTTAACATCCATCTGAAAGACTTTAAAGTCTTTGAATGCAGCATATGCAAGCAACATGCGAATGGCTTCTAATCTAGCTACTCGTGCGAATGTCTCATCAAAATCTATGCCTTCCATTTGCCTAAATCCTTGCGCTACCAGCCTAGCTTTGTTTCTAGTAACTACGCCATCTTCATTCAGCTTGTTCCTAAAGACCCATCGAGTTCCTATGACTGAATGATTAGAGGGTCTAGGTACAAGTGTCCAAACATTATTGCGCTTAAACTGATTAAGTTCTTCTTGCATTGCTTCTATCCAGCTGGGGTCAGCTAAGGCCTCATCTATCTGCTTGGGCTCTATATGTGAGATAAATGCGGAATCAAAATGATCATGCATTAGCTGCCCTCGTGTGCGAACAGGGGATTCGAAATTACCTATGACTTGCTCGGGTGGATGATTTTTATTCCACCGGAGATCAAGTCCAATTGGATTTGCTCTTTGTTCCCCCTGTGTCGCTGGCTGGTTTGCAACTGCTGGATCAACTGACGCCAATTGATGTTGAGCATTGTTGGCTTGTGCGTCTGCTTCCAGTTGATGATCAATTGCGTCTGGTGCATCAGCTGGTGGACTGGATACCAGTTGATGATCACTTGCGACTGGATGTCCAGACGTTGGTCTTAATATTGAATGATATGATGTGCTCGCGCCTTGTTGTCCAGCTGGTGATGAAGATACCCGATGAGAAATTTTGCTAGCAGCTGGTACTACAGACTTTGGTCTTGAAACCAATGGAGAAGCACTTGCGACTTCTTGCGCAACGTCTGGTTTATCAACGTATGTTGGATCAACATCTGATCGAGTAGCGTCTGGTTGACCTACGGCTGGTTGAGCGACGTCTGGTTGAACATTTGTCGCTTCACCTCCAGCAGCTGATTTTAATGTATCGCAAGGAATAAACAGGATCTGATCACAAATAAGTGTCGACTGTGTATATGCAACGTCTGAGTGTATCCAGACGCAACATATTCAGACGACTTCACACTTAAAAATTTAGATCCTGGTTCCCCCTGCGACTGGTATTTTCCAACACAAGATGCTTCCCTCAGCTGAGAGCCTACTGTTCCCCCTGAACAAAGAACTTTCAGCTGAGTTAGGTAACGGCTGACAACCTGCAAAATATGTTAGCTCACAGACAATCTAGGCAGTTCAAGGAGACCTAATATGTTTCTAAAGTAAGAAAACTTAGCGTCTGGTAGAGGTTTGGTGAAGATGTCAGTGACTTGCTGCTCAGTCGACACGTACTCCAACCGGACGTCCTTCTTCAGCACGTGGTCCCATATGAAATGTTGCCTGATGTTGATGTGCTTTGTTCTTGAATGCAGTACTGGATTCTGGGTAATCGCAATCACACTAGTGTTGTCGCAGAGAATAGGCGCTTCAGAAGCATCGATGCCATAGTCCTTCAGCTGATGTTGAATCCATAATATTTGAGCACAGCAGCTGCCAGCCGCGAGGTACTCTGCTTCAGCTGTCGACGTGGCGATTGACTTCTGCTTCTTACTGAACCAGGAGATCAGTCGATCCCCTAAAAATTGACAAGTTCCACTTGTGCTCCTGCGATCAATCCTGCATCCTGCGTAATCTGCATCACTATAACCTATTAGTTGAAAGCCTGAGTCTTTGGGATACCAAAGACCCACGTTGGAAGTACCCTTTAAATATTTCAATATTCACTTTATAGCTATATAATGCGATTGCTTTGGCTCTGCTTGGAATCTAGCACACATACAGACAGCAAACATGATGTCTTGTCTGGTAGCAGTTAAGTATAGCAAAGAGCCTATAATATCATGATACAATGATACCTCTATGGCAGATCCAGCTTCGTCTTTATATAACTTTATCGAAGAGCTCATCGGGGTTGCAGCTGCTGAACAATTGTCCATGCCAAATTTCTTCAGCAGTTCTTTCGTATATTTCGCCTGGTTAATGAATATACCATTCTCCAGCTGTCTAACTTGTAAACCCAGAAAGAACGTCAGCTCCCCCATCATACTCATCCAGAATCTGCTTCCAGCTGATCGTTCTCTGCGCACCAGCTGGTCCAGCTACTCCAGCTGATCCATCTGTTGTATCAACTGCTGGTCTTGACTTCTGTTTGCAACAGCTGATTGCTTGCAACTGATGAATTCTTGCAACAGCTGATTGCATCTTCTGTTTACCGCTACGGCTGATACATCTTTTCTTCACTACTGAAACAGTGAGTACAGCTGGACTCCACGTAAGCATCTCTGTCCATGCTGGACTCCACGTAATGATTGCTGTCCACGTAGGATTCCACGTAGGCATATCTGATACGTCTTCTCTTCACTAATGAGAATTTGATAACTTCTTCTGTCAGCTTCTGAAATAGTATCTGCCAACAGCTTCTGTAACAGTATCTGCCAACAGCTTCTGTTATAATATCTTTCTTTGACGGCAACCTCAACAGTAACCTGCTCTTCAGCAATTATGCGATGCAACTTTCTTCAACATAATGAGAATTTGATAACTTCTTCTGTCAGCTTCTGAAATAGTATCTGCCAACAGCTTCTGTAACAGTATCTGCCAACAGCTTCTGTTATAATATCTTTCTTTGACGGCAACCTCAACAGTAACCTGCTCTTCAGCAATTATGCGATGCAACTTTCTTCAACATACGTCTGCCAGACTTATCAATTTTCTCTCTTCTGCTCTTCGATGTTCTTAAAACTTCTGACCAAAACTCTCTTATAAAACTTGCTATTATCTGCACACTACGTAGAGTTGTTAGAAACACAATAATAAGTTTTGTGTAATTCAAAACTCAATCTGGATCTGTTGATACAGATCCATCAATCTCTCCCTTTTGATTTACACAAAACTTCAAATAACAAATGCATGATCTAACAAATCTCTCCCTTTTTGTGGGAATAAAAAAGGAATCGAAAACTGGTTTTCCCGACAAATTTTAAATAAAGCTCTCCCTGCACTGCCATGACAAAAAAACGCGACAGCAGGAATTTTACAGATTTTGGAAACCAAAAATGGAACAACCGTATGTGAAAATATGCTATGATTTTGAAAAATATGCAACAGCTGGTGCGCAAAGACGTAAACAACTCAGGAGTTGAATCAGCTGTTGAAGAAGTAAACGAACCAGATGTTGTTGTGCAGCTGTTGACATATCAGATGTTGATCAATAGAGGCGAATCAGCTGTTGGAACAACGAACAGCAAAAAAGCTGATGAGATATACGAAGAGAACCAACAGCTGATGAGCGATACGAAGAAAATCAACAGCTGAGCGAACAACTGTTGAACAATTTGCTGGTATACATTCAGACGCAATCAACCGCTTAAATGGAAAGAATCAATGGTTGAAGTTGAGTCGTGCAAATGCCTTAATTTAAGGGGACAAGATTTGTACTATTCTGGGAATAGTACAATATGCAGAGGATGATTGCACATATTTGGGAAGACGACGATTTAGCCGTAACAAGCCCAGAAAGGATTTGAATCTACTCTAACGGCTATATCTTTGGAGAGAAGCTATATATACAAGATGATTTGAAGAAATCGATGACGATGATGCTGGTGTGAAAGACAAAAACATAGAAATTACAGAGGGAAGAAAACAGGAAGATGAAGCAGTCGACCATAATTAAAGAGGAGCTTATTGCAGTGTCGACTGCTGAGTCTTCATCAGCTTTTGTAGAAGCATTTTCCGAGTGTGTGAGATTTATTCTTTAGAGAGTTGAGCGTTCACTGTAAAATCTGACACATATAGATTCACTCGTATATTTTGAGAGATGTGCGAAATTGATTAGCGAGTGAATCACAACCCAACAATCAGATCCCGTCCAAGCACGAAGACGTTAAACTTTGTGTATGTAGTCTTTGAACAGTGATGTTAAACAAGTTCTTGTTTAGTTAGACACAGTTGCAGCTGGTGTGCATTTGTTGAGGCTAGGAGTTCACCTGGAGCGAGGCTCGGTGATTGGGTCTGCGGATCAAATTCTTCTAGTGGAACCTTCCGAGGCGGAAGAAGGGGAGACGTTGGATGCTTATATCCGAACTTCCATAAACAAAAAGCTGGTCCATTTCTTTAAGCTTTCCGCATAAGCACTTTAATATTAGCACGCACGCATACACTTCAGTTGCACACACAGTAGTCGAACAGATTTTTACAGAAATCTGTTTGTGTTTAGTTTTAAAATTAGGATTCAGTTCTGGTGTTTTCCGCATGTTTTTATTACATACCAGATCTGTCTCTGGTGCTCTGTTTTAATGTTCAAGAACCCGAGGTATTGCACCTCTCTTTGGCAGCGCAAAATTTTTAACAGTAGCAGCGTTATCTCTTTATTTTTATTGGATCAGATCTCACGGCCTTTGTTTTATTTAGTATTGCATTAAAAGAGATCTGATCCTTCGGTCCTAACATGTTCTTCGTGTTCACCTAGGTTCTTAGAGTAGATAAGTATATCGTCTATGAATACTATTATGAATTTGTCTAAGAAAGGTTTAAATACCCGATTCATTAAATCCATAAAGACTTATGGCGCATTAGTCAATCCAAATGACATAACTAAAAATTCATAATGGCCATATCTGGTTCTAAAGGCTGTTTTGTACACATCTGCTTCCTTAACTCGTAATTGGTGATATCCAGACCTTAAATCGATTTTTGAGAACATAACAGCTTCACGAAGCTGATCGAATAAGTCGTCGCTCCTAGGAGAGGATACTTATTCTTAATTGTTAACTTATTCAGTTATCTATAATCGATACACAAATGCAAACTCCCATCTTTCTTCTTTACGAACAGTACTGGAGCACCCCATGGTGAGGTACTGGGTATAATGAATCCCCTATCCAATAGATCTTGGATCTGGTCTTTTAGTTCCTTCATTTCTTAGGAGCGAGTCTGTAAGGTGGCTTAGAAACTGGGGCAGCTTCTGGCACTAAATCAATAGTGAATTCTAATTCCCGACTCGGAGGAAAACCTGTAATATCTGCTAGGAAGATATCTGGAAACTCCATCACGATATGTACATCTTCCAAATTAATTTTCTTTTCAGGTTCTAATAATAAGGCACTTACTAAAAATCCCTGACATCCGTTTCTTAGACACTTCTGGGCTTTCAATGCTGATATTATTTTTGAGGTACCCCTAAACTTATCAGCTTTGAACAAAAATGATGTTCCACCAGGTAATTCAATTTGAACAGACCTCTGCTTAAAGTCAATAACAGCTGCGTATTTGGTTAACCAATCTATTCCCAATATGAAATCAAACTCAAGCATCGGCAATACTATCAAATCTGCATAGACAATATTTCCTTGCAACTTAAGTTCTATATTTCGGATAACACGTGTGGTTACTATATTTTCTCCCGTAGGAATCTGAAAACAATATCATACTTCTACTTCTTCTGGATTAATAGACAATTTCTTAGAAAATTTATCTGATACAAACGAATGAGTTGCACCAGAATCTAACAGGGCTATTGTAGACATGTTAGCGACGGAGATCTTACCCGTTACCACTGTGGTATCTGTCGGAGCTTCTTCAGCTCGGATAACACGTGTGGTTACTATATTTTCTCCCGTAGGAATCTGAAAACAATATCATACTTCTACTTCTTCTGGATTAATAGACAATTTCTTAGAAAATTTATCTGATACAAACGAATGAGTTGCACCAGAATCTAACAGGGCTATTGTAGACATGTTAGCGACGGAGATCTTACCCGTTACCACTGTGGTATCTGTCGGAGCTTCTTCAGCTGTCATCACATAGGCCCTGCTTGTAATGAGTTGTTGTTGTTTCTGTGGGCAATTCCTAGACATGTGGCCTGGCTTGCCACATGTATAGCAGACCTTCTGTCCAAAAAGACACTGTCCCGCATGATTTTTCTTGCAGGTAGGACATGGAGGTCTATTCCTAGAATTTGGAACAACAGATATTGGTAGAGCAGCAATTGGCCCTTTTCCTTGAGGCCCTTGCTGATTGTTGTTCTGCTTCTTGAACTTCCTTCGATCATTTTGCTGGAAATCCTGCCTCTTCAATTGTCTATCATCATCAATTGCCTTCCAGTCTTGTTCCGCTCGCAGAGCTTTATTTACAGCTGCTCTGTAATCCACGGGTTCTGCCAACCTAACATCATGTTTTATCATGGGCTTCAACCCATTAATGAAATGGAAAAGTTTTGCGCATTTGTCCCAATCAGTGGAACAGAAATAACATCCCCTCTCGAATTTGTGGATATAGTCCCGCATCGCCATTCCTTCTTTCTTAAGGGTTAAAAATTCGCTCTGCAATTGTTCTCTCACGTCTACAGTAAAGTACTGCTCGAAAAAGACCCGCTTAAATTCCTCCCAGGTAAGAATTTCCAAGTCCACCATTAACTTGGCTCCTTCCCACCACATCATTGCATATCCCCTCAGCATATAAATTGCACACCGAGGTCTCTCCAGTTCAGTCTGATGCAAATATTCAAATATCACTTCCATAGATTTGATCCAGCTCTCTGCTATGAGCAGATCAGTGGTACCAGAAAATTCCTGAGGTCGCTGCCTCCTGAATCGCTCTTGTGGATCTTCTCGGTTAACTATTCTACCCGAATACTGAATTCCCATTAGTGGTTTGATCAACTAATCGTTCTAACAGTTGAGCCATGCTGTTAAGAACTGGATTCATTCCATCAGATTCTCTATCCCCTTCTGTATAGCTCCTTCTTCCTCTACCTCGTCCTGACATATCTGAAAGGGTAGCCCAAATCCAGCACAATTCTATATGAGAGATTACTTTATGCTAGAACATGAATTAAAACTCACAAATTTATAAGCGGCTGGAGAGATCTGTTCAGACTGGAAGTGTGTTTATCTCAAGGACCATGCTCTGATACCAAATGTAACGACCGGACTTTTCTTAAGGGAATTTTATAAGTTTAGGGTTCAAATTGAAAGACCCAAAATTTTCGATTCAAAATGATGAACCAGTCGTTATTAAATTTTCTGGGATAAAGTGAAATAAATTCAATATTTAAACAATAAGAGAAATCAGACGTGAACTAAAAAAAACGCGAAAGTGCTACACATCTGAATACTAATAAAGCACACGGAAATGGAAGAGATCTGATGATGTAATAAGTGAAAATTTCAACTATGAAGTCTGTACAGATTTCTACAAAATAACCGAACTAGAAATCTGTATTCAATACAAAACACTATACTAGAGTTTCTGTACAACAAAATCAAAAACAGAAAGGAGCAATGAAATCTGGTGTCCCCGATAAACACTTCCTTACTTTCTGTTCATTTCCCTCCAGCTCTTATTTTCTCATTACCTGCACTCAATGAAAACTAGTGAGCCAAAGGCCCAGCAGGTAAAATCTGGGATATCGAAGGCATACAGATAAAAGCAAACGGTATCTGATACAACTGAGATCTGAGTACACTTACAATAATTAAGCAAAGTATAAAACTGAGGAATCTGAATAATTACGAAAGCATGAAACATGAATCAGTTCTGAAAATAATTTCGAAGCATATTTAAACATACTGCAGAGATATGATTAAAATCACACATACACTCTTTAATTCTTTTCTAAAATTTTGACAACATTTAAACATTTGGTCCAATTCGTTTGATCAAACTCCTGATATCAGTCTCTTAGGATATAGCTCATGGTGAAGGGATATACAGATCCGTCGACCTATACACTTGATCCTTCCTCTATTGAAAGGCCCCACGGTTCGTCAGCCGCGCACTCACCCTTCCTCTAGGGACCCTCTTTGTTGTCATAACTAAAAACATTTCTAAAACAACGTTCTGCTCTTCCTTTTCTTTCTTAAAATCTGTTTTATTTCTTTCTGCTATGAATTACTGGTTTTTCTTTTGTCTAATGATGATCTGGAACGGTATAAGGATTCTCTGAAATGCTTGCGAAGATGAAAACAGAATAAAAATATTACTTGAATCTGTAAATTGAAACGGATAATTCTTTTGAATTGAAGTGGAAATAAACAACGAATTCAAATCTATGCTTTCTGTCTAAATTGAAAACATATTGAAGGAATAAAGGATGAAATCTGAATTAAACGTAAGTGTCTCAAACAAGAAGAAACAAATTAGATTTCATTGGTATACACCAGACGTCAACGCAACTTATGAAGCATTTCAGATAACGAATACATTCAGACGTCTGAACAAAACAACGGCTGAATTCACTAGTGCAACAACTGACAACGAAATAATGCAAAAGCTGAGAACCAACAGATGATGAACGATTAAATCCATCAGCTGATGAACAAACTAACAGCTGATGAACAAACTAACAGCTGATGAACAATAAACCATGCAATAGCTGAACATGAAATAGTGCGACTGTTGATCGCAACTACTGAACGCAAACAATGCGACAGCTGAAATCTATACTTAGAATATTTTCAACACAGAAATATCAGTTGTGGTTTAAGAACCAGATTTCAGACTTTACCAGGTGAATAAACATGAACAATGATGGTTTCCTTTGTCTGAAGAATTCAACATATCTTAAGAAATTTTTGGAAATAAAAGATCGAATAAGCTACTTGTAAGCTACTTCGAAGGAATTTATTTAGAATACTCAAGAAAATACTGGACGAACATCATCAAATCATTTCCTAAAATATTTCTGGATCAAAATACAGTAAATACGTACCTTTGTGAAAACAGAGCATGAACATAATTTTATTTGAAGAACAACCGTAGAAAAACTTCAAATCCTTAAAACTCACACAAACATGCATACAGAACTGAATATATGCTTTCATGAGTGAGCAAGAAACAAAGTTTACTTGCCTGAATTTTGCAACACAAACACAGCCGAAGTTCAGCAAATCACCTGCACTCCGTTCGTCTCCTTCAAAAGTTTTAAAAAGATTTTGCTCGGTTTCCTTAAGAAAGAGTACCGCTTACTATGATTTATTTTGAAAGTAATGATGCATGAAGCAGCTTATGATTCTATTTATATGATTTAAATGCCTAAGGAAGGAAAACACGATATCAATATGTCAAAGTCCCCTAAAAGCGTACTCTGTTTTTTTCAAAGTAAATCCTATGCAATAATGACCAAGCCATTTTAGTGAAAATGAAGGTTCCGATTGGTTTGAAATTAACATACTAAACAACTTCTGAATTTATGTTCTAACATCTGGAAGTCTATGCATTGCAATATAAATCTGAATAAAGCATGAAGCTAACTTCTGAATATCGATTTAATGAAGTCTGTGTTAGAGTAGATGCCCAACTAGCCAACTTGTGGCGTGTGGGTTTTATTGACTCTTTGTATAACGATCTTTATTTATGAAATTCGCATTTCTTTTATGGCGTTATTTATTTTCATTATGTTATAATGTTAACAATTGTGTTGTATAAAGACCTAGAATGCACCATAGTGTATGTTAGATGTGATAGTGGATATGATGGCTATTATGAAACACATCTAATAGTCACTGTGTATTCTGAACTCGTTCCTAGTCGATTGTGCCGTCAAAATGAGGATAAGGCCGCCCGAGCTTGAGACTAGCATCTGCGATACGAAGTACCACATTTCATTGGTAGGAAACATTGTGATATTCTGAGCATGCAGATGGATAGTGACCTGGTGATCTATCGAACTACCCTCATTCGGACTTTCTAGGTGGTTACCATTTATCGAGTGGATAAGTCTGAGGTCTTGGTTGTACTGATTAGTCCTCACTACTCGAAACGTCATTGAGACTTTACATGATAGGTGCCTCACTTTGACCCGTTTACCGACTCAGTTGGGGTCATTAGGTGGCGGGATTGGGTGAGGACCGGATGCATGTAGGAGTCGATGCTTCGTTGTCGAGGATTCAAGCTCGCATTTATGCGTGGATATCCTATGCTATCTGAGGAGGTAATAGAGTGATAAATCTATGGCCAGAGTACTAGATGTTTTTTAGGTAAATGGGTTTACCTAGTAACACTCGCGATGTCACTATTTGATCTCCGAGATGTATGCATAGTTATCGAATCTCTAGCGACTCTCGATATACCAATTGTCGTTGATCTGATCGGGATATATGTGTTGAAAGGACCGTATTGTATGCTAACCATGACCAACTTGTTCTTGCAGGCACTATCAGTGATACCTAGGGGATCATGGGGCGATGTTGCTAGGCGCTTTACCATCTTGTTCCGATCACGTAGACGAGGAGGTTCCGTTCGTGACAAATTCGTCAGCTCTTCTAGTGCAGACTGACGAAGGAGGCGTGATTCCAGTCGTGGACCGGATTAGGAGATCTACCGCCGCCTACCTTTGAAGTGCCAGATTCCCTGTGAATCTGGTCGGATCCAGGCGCCTAGACGCCAGCAAGGTATCTTCTTTAAAACATCCTATGAATGTTTTATTGCTTTGATTATTTTGTATTGAACGTTTCCGGGGCAAATTTTGAAACTTCCGCTGCGCCCCCGGGAACGGGATCCGGATCCGTCGCTGCGCCAACAGTGGTATCACAGCCAAGGCTCGGATCTATCAATACATAATTTGTGCCTCATTGCATCAAAGCACAAATTATTAGAAAAAAAAATTTCTTGTGGGGCGACGCCTCGCGCACCACTGTTCGCGCGGCGTGCGGCGGCCGCGCGCACAACATGCACGCGATGCGCACTGTAACATGCGCACGGTGCGCACTGAAGCCGTGCGCAGCTACAGTGCCGATGGCCGATCACCGTGCGTGATTGTCGCGCACGGTGGCGCGCAGCACCTGGCGCCCACCTGCGCGCCCTGTGCGTGCAGGTGGCCGCCCAGTGCGCACCTGTTGCGCATGGTGGCGCGCGCTGTTAGAGTAGATGCCCAACTAGCCAACTTGTGGCGTGTGGGTTTATAAACTCTTGTATATGACAATCTTTATATATGATATTCCCATTTCTTTTATGGCATTCTTTACTTTCATTGTGTTGTATAATGATTAACAATTGCGTTGAGTAAAGACCTAGAATGCACTATAGTGTATGTTAGATGTGATAGTGGGTATGACGGCTATCATGAAACACATCTAATAGTCACTGTGTATTCTGAACATGTTCCTAGTCGTTTGGGCCGTCAAAATGAGGATAAGGCCGCCCGAGATTGAGACTAGTATCTGCGATGCAAAGTACCATGTTTCATTGGTAGGGAACATTGTGATGTTCTGAGCATGCAGATAGATAGTGACCTGGTGATCTATCGAACTATCCTCATTCGGACTTTCCAAGTGGTTACCATTTGTCGAGTGGATAAGTCCGAGGTCTTGGTTGTACTGATTAGTCCTCACGACTCAAACGTCATTGACACTCTACATGATAGGCGTCTCACTTTGACCCGTTTGCCGACTCACTTGGGGTCATCAGGCGGCGGGATTGGGTGAGACCCCGATGCATGTAGAAGTCGATGCATCGTTGTCGAGGATTCACCGCTCGCAGACATGCGTGGATATCCTATGCTATCTGAGGGGATAATAGTGTATAAATCTCATGCTAGTTACACTCGCGATGTCACTATTCAATCTCCAAGATGTATGCATAGCTATCGGATCTTTAGCGACTCTTGATTTACCAATGGTCGTTGATCTGATCGGGATATATGGATTGAAAGGACCGTACTGTACGCTAACCACGACCAACTGGTTCTTGCAGGCACTATCAGTGATACCTAGGGGTTCATGCGGCGATGTTGCTAGACGCTCTTACCATGATCCGATGGGCAAGTCCGAAATTGTGATTCCGGAGCCATAATGGTTGTGGGCCCACGGCTAGCTGTATCCCTGAACCATTGAGGATCACAAAAGTACCGGATTCGAGATTCCCGCACGGATACTGAGCTCAATGTGTTGAGCATGAGAAGAGGATTTTGGGGAGTGCGACTTCCCAAAAGTCAACAGGGGTCAAATAGTGATTTCCCGACGTTGAGGGGCAAAACGGTCATTTTGCACTGGGCTTCTGAAAAATGGTTTTTCAGATCATAGTATTCAGTTTTGGAAACTGAATCGATCCGTTCGATCCGATCGGCGATCGGAGTTATTATGAAGTCACAGTGATGGGGATGAATCGAATGTTCATCCGTTGGACCCGGGCCCGTTGGGCCGGTCCAAGTCCATCATTAAGTCTACTTAAGTAGACTTAGGACTAAATCATAACATACAACACTACACAATCAACCCTAATAGCTCTAGTAGCCGCCGCCCCTTTTTTCCTCCAACCTCACGCCGCGGCCGCCGCCGCGGCCGCAGCCTCTCTCGCCGGAATTTGTTCCGGCCAACTTGACGAGGAGAATCCGTCCGCGCTGATCTCGTCAGGCCTTCTAGTGCAGGCTGACGAAGGAGTCTCGCTTCAGGTCGTGGACCTGATTGACATAGTCTACCACCACCTACCGTGAAGTGCCGGTTTCCTCGCGAAACTGGTCGGAGCCAGGCACGAGTTGCCAGAAAGGTAACCCCGAGAAACACACTATGAATGGTCATAGCATGAATGTTTTGAATTGTATTGATCGTCTCCCAGCCCAATTTTCGTTCTTCCGCTGCCTCGCCGGGAGGCGCGTTCCGGATCCGCCACGGTTCCCCAACAGTGGTATCAGAGCCAAGGTTCGGATCTGATCAATACAACTGTGCCTTATTGTATCTAATCTCTGAATTTCAGATTGAATCGATTGAAAAACAAAATGAAATTTTGGAACTCGGCCGCCGGCCGCCGCCGTGCGCGGTGGCCCTACACTAGCGCGTGATTGCGCGCGCATGGCTGCGCAAATAGCCACCTGCTGGCCGGCCGCTGCCCTTCCTTTATGCGCACTGGTTGTGCGACATTGGGGGCAGCATGCGCGCTGCTATGCGCCGCCCTTGGCGCGCGGAGATCACCTCGGCCGCGCACGATGCCGCATGAAGATTGGCCGCTACGCCGTGCGCTTGCCCCACGATGGCGCACGAAGATCGGCCGCTCTATGGCTGGACGTCGCGCACTGGTTGCGCTACACGGCGGTCGACGATGATCGCTGGGCGCGCGATGTTGCGCGCGGCCGGGCGTCGCGCTTGGCGCGACGTTGCCCGGCTGTTGGGCGCGAATTTCGTGGGTGGCGGCCGACGTCCGGCGATGCTCCGGCGATGTCGTGATGGCTGATTTCTTCTAGGGTTTAGTTCAGGCCTGTCCCGGGCAGCCCGTGAAGTTTTCGGGCCGATATTCGATATCGGGCCCGTTTTGGTCGATTTTGAAATTTTGAGATTTTTTGGCCTAGAATTGTTTTAAGCCCAATTTGATACAATTAAAATTGCAAAATATGATTTTAATTTTGAAATATGATTTTATAAATTAAATATGATTTTGTTGATTAAAATTTGATTTTATCGAAAAAATACGATTTTATTTATAAAATGCGATTTTGTAATTAAAATATGATTTTGCGATAAATAATTGGATTATTTGATTTATGCATGTTAATTAGATTATCTGCATGATTGGGATGATCGAGAGCTGTGCCCAATTTGTTAGGTGTATGCGATAGGTTTTTGTGATTCGGTTGTGTTAATATTTTGATTATCATTTAAAGCGGGCCTGTTTGTGGCCCGTTACCACCCCTTGATAAATGTATCCCTTATAGGTCATGGTAAATTTAAATGTAAAATTACTAGATTTAGTGGGAGGACATCCGAAGATGTTGGACAATGACGATCAAGAATATTGAAGACCGAAGATCTGTAAAACCGGAAGCATTGTAATAGGATTGCATTGCATATTGCATTACCCCTAGGATTGGACCCAGGTCCGTGGCTGGCAACCACGGACCGCATAGCTCTCGCGATCGATCATCCCAATGTTTTTATGTATGTGATATATAGTTAGTTGAATCCGCATGTTTTAAATTTGATTTAAAATAAATGCATGAGACCAAAATTTCAAAAATAAAATCCCTCGTTTTAAATATGATTTAAAACTTATATCAAGATAAATGTTTATTCGATAAATTAAAGGGTATTTAAATTTGTTTAAATTTCCCTACCATCCATCAACAATGGGTGTACGTCGATGCTACCCGTATACATGGCCCGGCTCATATTATTGAGGGGGTCATGTATGCCGGAAAGCTGTCCACGCCATTGACAATCGTTGTGAGTTCGGTTGGAACTCCCTTTAACGTTGGCTCATATTATTGGGGACGTTAAGGGGACCGTCCTTCACGACTCAACATTTATGGGTCATCTTGACACGTGATAGTAAACGGCGTCATTTTATTGGGCTCTTACTGGACGTGAGGTGAATACATGGAGGTTGCACCGGTTGCAATCGGAAACTACCTTTTGGGGGTCATGGATGGCTGATATTATTCGAGTCCATGATCGCTTGATTGGGCTCCGTGTACCCACTAAAGAAACTAGCTTTCTCGATTTCATTAGAGGTTGGTGAAATCGTTAAAATAGTGGGAGGGTAATTCATAAACTTAACGACCTTGTTTTATGTCTTAGCGATTATTTTATATAGTTAGTGATGTATGTCTGCTTTTATTTTCAGTATAACTGCATTGTAAAATGGTTTCGATGAAAAACCAGCTCGCTGCTATGCTGGATAGCAACAGGTTCACCGGTCTGAACTACCAAGACTGGCTCCGCAACCTCAATATTGTATTGGCTTCGGAGAAACTTCTTTATGCGATAGAGAAGAGTCCTCCGAAGGAAGCCCCTGCCGATATCAGCCCTGAGGAGCTGGTAACGCTTAAACAATGGTGGGACGACGAGGTTAAAGCTCGATGCTATGTGATGGCGTCGATGTCCAATGAAATGAAACGGCGCTTTGAGAAGACAAAGTATGCTGCTGACATAATTTTTCATCTCAAAGAACTGTACGGGGAGAACTCTCGACATGAGAGGTTCACGGCTTCAAGGAGCTTATGACAAGCCGCATGCGCGATGGGACTTCGGTCCACGAGCATGGGGTTCGTATGATTGGGCTCGTTGAAAAGCTGTCGGGCCTTGATATCGCACTTCCACACGAGCTGTCGGTGGATGTACTTCTCCTCTTGCTACCCCCTGCATTTGACCCCTTTGTGGTCAACTTCAACATGAACAAGCTGGCAGCCACCCTTGAAGAGGTGGTTAACATGCTTGTAATGTTTGAAGGAACCATAAAGAAGGACAAACCCGTCCTCCTTATGGGCTCTTCTTCCTCTGCGAAGAAGGGGCCCAGACGCAAGAGCAAGAAGCGTTCTCCTCCTGCGAAGGAGGAAAAGCCCACCAAGAAGCCGAAGGCAAAGGCTTCCAAGCCGAACAAGTCTGAGGATGTTTGCCACCACTGCCACAAGTCTGGGCATTGGAGGAGGAACTGCAAGAAGTACCTCGAGCAGTTGCGAACTGCGAAAGGTATGTTCTACATTGAAATAAATATGTCTCTTAGTTCGACTTCTTGGGTACTTGATACCGGATGTGGATCTCATATCTGCAATGATTTGCAGGTGATGACAAGAAGCCGACGTCTTAGAGAGGGTGAGACCCACTTGAGGCTTGGCAATGGAGCAAGAGTTGCTGCAGTAGCTATAGGATATGTTTATTTATTTCTGTTTTCTGATTTTAAGTTGTTATTGAGAAACGTTTTATTTGTTCCCGAATTAATAAAAAACATTATTTTTGTTTCTATGCTTGATAGTGATGGATATTCTTGTATGTTTGCTAATTCGATTTGCAATATTTACAAGAATGAATGTTTAATTGGAATTGGGGAACGCGAAAACGATTTATACACCTTAAAATTAAAAGATGTTCCAACTCGTGATGTCGAAGCACATACAACAATGATTAAACGGAAACACGATAACTTGAACCCAGCACAAATTTGGCACGCTAGGCTAGGTCATGTTTCTCTAAGTAGGATGAACAAGTTAGTTAGGAGTGACATGTTTGATCTGTCAGACATTAACTCTCTACCGACTTGTGAGTCTTTTCTTAAGGGAAAGATGACTAAGCAACCCTTCAAGGGCAAGGGTGAGCGTGCTCAAGACCTATTGGATTTGATCCATACTGATGTGTGTGGTACGTTTAGTATTGGTACTAAATATGGTCACACATACTTCATCACCTTTACCGACGATTACTCTAGGTATGGGTACTTGTACTTAATGAAGCACAAGTCTGAATCCTTTGAAAGGTTCAAAGAATTCAAGGCTGAAGTAGAAAATCAATTAGGAAAAAGTATTAAAGCACTTCGATCCGATCGAGGTGGTGAATACTTGAGTGCTGAATTTCAAGACTATCTAAAAGAGAATGGGATTCTCGCACAGTGGACCCCTCCGGCCACACCACAGCTCAATGGTGTAGCGGAGCGTCGTAATCGGACCTTGTTGGATATGGTTCGATCTATGATGAGCTTCACTGAACTTCCTACCTCGTTTTGGGGCTATGCGCTCGAAACGGCGGTAATGTTGTTGAACAATGTCCACACCAAGGCAGTGGAAAAGACCCCATATGAGATATGGATGGGCAAACCACCCAAGTACTCATTCATGAGGATTTGGGGATGTCCTGCTTACGTGAAGCAGACAGTGGGAGATAAGCTGAATACGAGATCCATCTTATGCTACTTCATTGGGTATCCAAAGAATTCCGTTTGATACTACTTCTACTATCCCAGCGAAACAAAAGTGTTTGTTTCTAGGAATGCCACCTTTATGGAAAGGGAATTTCTACTTGATAGAAAGGGAAAAATAGTAGAACTCAAAGAGGTTCGAGAACCAACTGAAGTACCAAGTGAATCTCCTGCACCCACAGAGTCAATACCAGAAATGGTCGCACCTAGGAGATCCAAAAGGGCTCCTAGGGCTCCTGAGAGATATGGTTTTCTCCTTGAAGATGATCAAGATGATCAAGTTGTTGGATCTGATCCAAGAACTTTCAAGGAGGCAATTTCCGATGCTGATTCTAATTTGTGGCTTGAAGCAATGCAGTCTGAGTTTGACTCAATGCATGCTAACCAAGTTTGGACTCTTGTTAACCCTCCCGAAGGAATTGTTCCTATTGGGTGTAAATGGGTATACAAGAGGAAACTTGGGCCTGATGGTAAGGTAATGACCTACAAGGCACGACTGGTCGCGAAAGGTTACACTCGAAGGCAAGGTGTTGACTATGATGAATCCTTCTCGCCAGTCGCAATGTTCAAGTCGATTAGAATCTTGTTAGCCATAGCCGCATGGTACGACTATGAGATATGGAAAATGGATGTGAAAACTGCGTTCCTAATGGAAACATTAAGGAAGAGATCTATATGACACGGCCTGAGGGTTTCACATCTGTTGGAAGCGAGCATAAGGTATGCAAGCTTCAAAGATCGATCTACGGTCTCAAACAAGCATCGCAAAGTTGGAACCTGAGATTCGATGAAACAATTAAGGAATTCGGTTTCATCAAGAATCCCGAGGAGCCATGTGTATACAAGAAGGTAGTTAAAAGCGCTGACATTCCTCATACTTTATGTTGATGACATTCTACTCATTGGGAATGATGTAGGAATGCTGCAGTCAACTAAAGTATGGTTGTCTAGTAGATTTGTGATGAAGGACATGGGTGAAGCATCCTATATTCTTGGAATACAGATCTATCGGGATAGATCTAAACGGATGCTCGGACTCACCCAAGCCACCTACATCGATACCATACTTAAGAGGTTCTCTATGGAAGAGTCCAAGAGAGGACACCTACCTATGTGCCACGGGGTCACTCTATCTAAGTCTATGTGTTCGAAGACTGATGAGGAGATAGAGAGTATGACACGTGTGCCATATGCCTCGGAAATAGGTAGTATTATGTATGGCATGATCTCGACTAGACCGGATGTCGCATATGCTCTGAGTGTCACGAGCCGCTACCAGGACAACCCCGACCAATTGCATTGGAAGGCCGTGAAGGATATTCTTAAGTACTTGCGAAGGACTAAGAATATGTTCATGGTCTATGGGGGTGGTGAACTGAAACTGGAAGGCTACACTGATTCTAGCTTCCAGTGTGACGTGGATGATTCAAAGTCAACCTCTGGATTTGTATTCATGCTCAATGGTGGTGCTGTCTCTTGGAAGAGTTCCAAGCAAGACACCATCGCGGATTCAACCACTGAGGCTGAGTATATCGCAGCATCAGCTGCTGCTAAGGAGGCCGTTTGGATAAGGAATTTCGTCCAAGAGTTGGGCGTCATTCCTAATGGAGTTGGTCCAGTCCCGGTGTACTGCGACAACACGGGTGCCGTTGCGCAAGCAAAGGAGCCTAGGTCTCACCAAAGATCCAAACACATACTGAGGAAATACCACATAATCCGGGATATTATGGCTAGAGGTGACATAGCAGTTGAGAGAGTATCCTCTACGGACAACGTTGCTGATCCACTTACGAAGCCCTTGCCTGGACCGTTGTTTGAAAAACATCACGAAACAATGGGACTGCGTCTGATGAGTAGTTGGCTTTAGGTCAAGTGGGAGATTGTTAGAGTAGATGCCCAACTAGCCAACTTGTGGCGTGTGGGTTTATAGACTCTTGTATATGACAATCTTTATATATGATATTCGCATTTCTTTTATGGCATTCTTTACTTTCATTGCGTTGTATAATGATTAACAATTGCGTTGAGTAAAGACCTAGAATGCACTATAGTGTATGTTAGATGTGATAGTGGGTATGACGGCTATCATGAAACACATCTAATAGTCACTGTGTATTCTGAACATGTTCCTAGTCGATTGGGCCGTCAAAATGAGGATAAGGCTGCCCGAGATTGAGACTAGTATCTGCGATGCGAACTACCATGTTTCATTGGTAGGGAACATTGTGATGTTCTGAGCATGCAGATAGATAGCGACATGGTGATCTATCGAACTACCCTCGTTCGGACTTTCCAAGTGGTTACCATTTGTCGAGTACATAAGTCCGAGGTCTTGGTTGTACTGATTAGTCCTCACGACTCGAAACGTCATTGAGACTCTACATGATAGGCGTCTCACTTTGACCCGTTTTCCGACTCACTTGGGGTCATCAGGCGGCGGGATTGGGTGAGACCCCAATGCATGTAGGAGTCGATGCATCGTTGTCGAGGATTCACCGCTCGCAGACATGCGTGGATATCCTATGCTATCTGAGGGGATAATAGTGTATAAATCTCTGGCCAGAGTACTAGAAGTGTTCTAGGTAAAGTGTTTACCTAGTTACACTCGTGATGTCACTATTCGATCTCCAAGATGTATGCATAGCTATCGGATCTTTAGCGACTCTCGATTTACCAATGGTCGTTGATCTGATCGGGATATATGGATTGAAAGGACCGTACTGTACGCTAACCACGACCAACTGGTTCTTGCAGGCACTATCAGTGATACCTAGGGGATCATGGGGCAATGTTGCTAGACGCTCTTACCATAATCCGATGGGAAAGTCCGAAATTGTGATTCCGGAGCCACAATGGTTGTGGGCCCACGGCTAGCTGTATCCCTGAACCATTGAGGGTCACACAAGTAATGGATTCGAGATTCCCGCACGGATACTGAGCTCAATGTGTTGAGCATGAGAAGAGGATTTTGGGGAGTGCAACTTCCCAAAAGTCAACAGGGGTCAAATCATGATTTCCCGATGTTGAGGGGCAAAACGGTCATTTTGCACTGGGGTTCTGAAAAATGGTTTTTCAGATCATAGTATTCAGTTTTGGAAATTGAATCGATCGTTCGATCCGATCGGCGATCGGAGTTATTATGAAGTCACCTTGATGGGGATGAACCGAATGTTCATCCGTTGGACCCGGGCCCGTTGGGCCGGTCCAAGTCCATCATTAAGTCTACTTAAATAGACTTAGGACTAAATCATAACATACAACACTACACAATCAACCCTAATAGCTCTAGTAGCCGCCGCTCCTTTTCTCCTCCAACCTCACGCCGCCGCCTCTCTCGCCGGAATTTGTTCCGGCCAACTTGACGAGGAGAATCCGTCCGCACTGATCTCGTCAGGCCTTCTAGTGCAGGATGACGAAGGAGTCTCGCTTCCGATCTTGGATCTGATTGACGTAGTCTACCGCCACCTTCCGTGAAGTGCCGGTTTCCTCACGAAACTGGTCGGAGCCAGGCACGAGTTGCTAGAAATGTAACCCCGAGAAACACCCTATGAATGGTCATAGCATGAATGTTTTGAATTGTATTGATCGTCTCCCGGTCCAATTTTTGTTCTTCCGCTGCCTCGCCGGGAGGCGCGATCCGGATCCGCCACGGTTCCCCAACACGCGCAGCGTGCCCGAGGCGGTGTTGCGACATTGTTTTGACTCCTAGGCATTGTTTCGGGCCTGTCCCGGGCAGCCCGAGAAGTTTTCAGGCCAATATTTGATATTGGACCATTTTGGTCGGACCAAAATAAATTTTTGGAAATTTTGAGATTTTGGGCCTAAAATTGTTTTAAGCCCAACATTATGCAATTAAAATTGACAAAATATGATTTTATTTATAAAATATGATTTTATATTTAAAATATGATTTTGTTGGAAAATTATCAAATTTGATTTGATTATTTTTTTATGTCAATTATTTGAATTGATTGTATTTTTGGATGATCGAGAGCCGTGCCCAATGTGTTAGGTGTATGCTAGGTTTCGCAAATTTTTGGTTGTAATATTGTTGATATCTTTTTCTATGTGGGCTTGATTTATGGCCCGTTCCACCCCTTTAAAATTGTATCCCAATGTGTCATAGACATTTAAATGTAAATATTAGATTTAGTGGGTAGGACTTTTGAAGATGGTGGAGATGATGATCAAAGAAATTGAAGACCGAAGATTTGTAAAACTGGAAGCTAATGTAATAGGATTGCATTGCATACTGCATTTCACCTAGGACTGGACCTAGGTCCGTGATTGGGAACCACGGACCGCATAGCTCTCGCTACCGATCATCCCAAATTTTATATATGCGATATATGTTGGTTGAATCCGCGTTTTAAATTGTGATTTAAAATTAATGAGACCAAATTTCAAAATTAAAATCCCTCATTTTAAATACGATTTAAAATAAATATCAAGATTCAAAGTTTCATGATTGCTTATTCGATAAGATCATGGAACTAAGGGAATTTAAATTTGTTTAAATTTTCCTACCATCCATCAACAATGAGTGTACGTTGATGCTACCCGCATACATGGCCCGGCTCATATTATTGAGGGGGTTATGTATGCCGGAAAGCTGTACACGTCATTGACACTCGCTGTGAGTTGGTTGGAACTCCTTTTAACGTTGGCTCATATTATTGGGGACGTTAAGGGGACCGTCCTTCACAACTCGACATTGATGGATCATCTTGACACGTGATAGTAATCGGCGTCATATTATTGGGTCCTTACTGGACGTGAGGTAAATACATGGAGGTTGCACCTGTTGCAATTGGGCTCTACCTTTTGAGGGTCATGGTTGGCTTATATTATTCGGGACCATGATCGCTTGATTGGACTCTGTGTACCCACTAAGGAAACTTGCTTTCTCGATTTCATTAGAGGGTAGTGAAATCGTTAAAATAGTAGGAGGCTAATTCATAAAACTAAATGAACCTGTTTTATGTCTTAGCGTTTTTCATATATAGTTAGTAATGCATGTCTGTTTTTCTTTTCAATATAAACTGCTCATATAATGTCTTCGATCAAAAATCCACTTGCTGCTATACTGGATAGCAACAAGTTCACTGGTCTGAACTACCAAGACTGGCTTCGAAACCTCAATATTGTATTGGCTTCGGAGAAACTTCTCTACACGTTAGAGAAGAGCCCTCCGAAGGAAGCCCCTGTCGATATCAGCCCTGAGAAGCTGACAAAGCTGAACAAATGGTGGGATGACGAGCTTAAGACTAGATGCTACGTGATGGCATTGATGTCTAACGAAATGCAGCGGCGTTTCGAGAAGACGATGTATGTTGCTGACATACACCTTCATCTCAAAGAGCTGTATGGGGAGAACTCTCGGACTGAGAGTTCACTAGTTTCAAGGAGCTTATGACGAGCCGCATGCGCGATGGGACTTCGGTCGGCGAGCATGGGGTTCGTATGATTGGGCTCATTGAAAAGTTAGTGGGCCTTGATAACACACTTCCACATGAGCTGTCTGTGGATTTGCTTCTCCTCTCACTCCCTGCTGCATTCGACCCCTTTGTGGTCAACTTTAACATGAACAGCTGGAAGCCACCTTGAAGAGATGGTGAACATGCTTGTAGTGTTCGAGGGGTACCATAAA
>KV001959.1:53659-65264 GCA_001598015.1 Dorcoceras hygrometricum | reverse complement strand
AATAGCGACATCGCAAGTGCTACAAGGTAAACTCATTTACACTGAAGCACAAGAGTACTCTGGCTAGAGATTTGTCACACTATTATCTCCTCAGATAGCATAGGATATCCACGCACTAGGGCGAGCGGTGAATCCTCGACAACAAGGCATCGACTCCCACATGCTTCGTGACCTCACCCAATCTCGACACCTGATGACCCTCACGGAGTCGGTAAACGAGTCAAAGTGAGGCGACTAATCATGTAGAGTCTCAACGATGTTTCGACTAGTAAGGACTAATCCATACAACCAAAACCTCGGACTCTCCACTCGAAAAATGATAACCACTTGGAGAATCTGAACGAGTGTAGCTCGATAGTTCGTCAGGCAAACCATCCATCTGCATGCTCAGAACATCACAATGTTCCCTAATAATTATACGTGGTACTTCACATCGCAGATGCTAGTCTCAAACTCGGGCGACCATATCCTCATTTTGACGGCCCAATCGACTAGGAACAAGTTCAGAATACACAGTGACTATTAGATGTGTTTCATGATAGACATCAGATCCAATATCACATCTAACATACACTATGGTGCATTCTAGGTCTTTATCGACCATAATTGTTAACATTATAAAATAATGATGATAAGGAATGCCATATATAAAATGTGAATTTCATAAACAAAGATTGTTTTACACAAAGTGTCATCAAAAGCCCACACGCCACAAGTTGGCTAGTTTGGCACCTACTCTAACAATCTCCCACTTGCCCTAAAGCCAACTACTCATCAGACGCAGTCCCATTTCTTCGCGATGTTTTTCAAACAATGGTCCTGGCAAGGGCTTTGTAAGTGGATCAGCAATGTTGTCTGCAGAGGCGACTCTCTCAACTGCTATGACACCTCTAGCCACAATATCCCGGATTGTGGTATTTCCTCTGTATATGTTTTGATCTTTGGTGAGACCTAGGTTCCTTTGCTTGCACAACGGCACCTGTGTTGTCACAGTACACCGGGATTGGACCAAATCCTTCACGGATTACGCCCAACTCTTGGGCGAAATTCCTTATCCAAACCGCCTCTTTAGCAGCAGCTGATGCTGCGATGTACTCAGCCTCAGTGGTTGAATTCACGATGCTGTCTTGTTTGGAACTCTTCCAAAAGACAGCACCACCATTGAGCATGAATACAAATCCAGAGGTCGACTTTAAGTCATCCACATCGCATTGGAAGCTAGAATCAGTGTAGCCTTCCAATTTCAGTTCATCACCCCCATAGACCATGAACATATTCTTAGTCCTTCGTAAGTACTTAAGAACTGACTTTCACGACCTTCCAATGCATTTGGCCGGGATTTTCTTGGTAGCTGCTCGTGACACTCAGAGCATATGCGACATCCGGTCTAGTTGAGATCATACCATACATAATACTACCTATTGCCGAGGCATATGGCACACTGTCATACTCTCTATGTAGCGCCCCAAAATCCCAAGAAACCACAAGTTGAATAGCCTTTCTTTTCCAAAGGCTGTTTCGAGTTTGAGCAATTCAATTTCGGTACAAATCTGATTCTTTTTCTTTTCAGATTTCAGGCAATAGTCAGAAGATCCTGGAAGGATTTCGCCCAAGCACAAATTGATGGAATCCAGACTTTGTTTTCCTTTGAAATTAAAACAAGGCCTTTCGAGGGAGTCTGTTTTAAAAATGTTGCATCAAATTTAAATCAAAATCGTAGTGGGGACTTTTTATAAATCTTTTGGATGAAGGACAAGAGTTGGCACGGAAGCCATGCCTACTCGAGTGTTTCCACCTACTACAAATCATTCTCCTTGAAGGTTCTTGGATCACATCCAACAGTTTGATCACTTTGATCATCTTCAAGGAGGAAACCATATCTAACAGGAGCCCTAGGAACCCTTTCAGATCTCCCATATCAATGATTGGCTCTTGAGGTGCGGGAGAATCACTTGGTACTTCAGTTGGTTCTCGAACCTCTTCAAGTTCTACTATATTGCCTTTTTTATCAAGAAGAAATTCCTTTTCCAGAAAGGTGGCATTTCTAAAAATAAAAACTTTTGTTTTATTGGGATAGTAGAAGCAGTATCCAATAGAATTCTTTGGATACCCAATGAAGTAGCATAAGATGGATCTATTATCCAGCTTATCTCCCATTGTCTGCTTCACGTAAGCAGGACATCCCCAAATCCTCAAGTATGATTACTTGGGCGGTTTGCCCATCCATATCTCATATGGATTTTTATCCACTGCCTTGGTGTGGACATTGTTCAACAACATTACGGCCGTTTCGAGCGCATAGCCCCAAAACGAAGCAGGAAGTTCAGTGAAACTCATCATAGATCGAACCATGTCCATCAAGGTTCGATTACGACGCTCCGCTACACCGTTGAGCTGTGGTGTGGCCGGAGGGCTCCACTGTGAGAGAATCCCATTCTCTTTAAGATAGTCTTGAAATTCGGCACTCAAGTATTCTCCACCTCGATCGGATCAAAGTGTTTTAATACTTTTTCCCAATTGATTTTCTACTTCATCTTTGAATTCTTTAAACCTTTCAAATGATTCAGACTTGTGCTTCAATAAGTACAAGTACCCATACCTAGAGTGATCATCGGTAAAGGCGATGAAGTAGGTGTAACGGACTTAGTACCAATACTAAGTGGGCCACACACATCAGTGTGGATCAAATCCAATAGGCCTTGAGCACGTTTAGGCTTGCCCGTGAATGGCAATTTTGTCATTTTTCTCTTGAGACAAGACTCACAAGTTGGTAGGGAGTTAATATCAGACATATCAAACATGTCACTCCTAATCAACTTGTTCATCCTATTTAAGGAAACATGACCTAGCCTAGCATGCCAAAGTTGTGTCGGGTTCAAACTATCGTTTTTCCTTTTTATCGTTGTTGTGTGTGTTTCCACATCGTGAGTTGGAACTTCTCTCAATTTTAAGGCGTATAGATGGTTTTCACGTTCCCCAATTCCAATTAAACATTCATTCTTGTAAATATTGCAAATCGAATTGGCAAAATGACAAGAACTTCCATCACTATCAAGCATAGAAACGGAAATGATGTTCTTTATTAATTTAGGAACAAATAAAACGTTTCTCAACAAAAACTTAAAATTTGAAGAAAGAAATAAATAAACATCTCCTATAGCTTCGGCCGCAACCCTTGCTCCGTTGCCAAGCCTCAAGTGGGTCTCACCCTCTCTAAGACGCTGGCTTCTTGTCAGTACCTGCAAGTCATTGTAGATATGAGGTCCACATCCGGTATCAAGTACCAAAGAAGTCGAGTTAAGAGACATATTTATTTCAATGTAGAACATACCTTTCGTAGTTCGCAACTGCTCGAGGTAATCCCTACAGTTCCTCCTCCAATGCCAGGCTTGTGGCAGTGGTGACAAACATCCTCAGATTTGTTCGGCTTTGAAGTCCTTGCCTTGGGCTTCTTGGAGATGACCCATCAATGTTGAGTTGTGATGGACGGTCCCCTTAACGTCCCCAATACTATGAGCCAACGTTAAAGGGAGTTCCAACCAATTTACAGCAAGTCTCAATGACGTGTACAGTTTTCCGACATACATAACCCCCTCAATAATATGAGTCGGGCCATGTATACGGGTAGCATCGACGTACACCCATTGTTGATGGAAGGTAGGAAATTTTAAACAATCTTTAAATTCCCTTAGCTTATCGAATAAAATTTTAATCTTGATATAAATTTTAAATCAAATTTAAAATGAGGGATTTTAATTTTGAAATTTTGTCTCAATAATTTTAAATCAAATTTAAAAAATACGGATTCAACAGATATATATCACATATATAATTGGGATGATCGATAAGCGAGAGCTATGCGATCTGTGGTTGCCAATCACGGATCTAGGTCCAATCCTAGGTGACATGCAGTATGTAAATGCAATCCTATGACATAAGAATCCAGTTTTACAAGTTTTTGGCATTCAATATCTTTGATCATCATCTCCACCATCTTCAAAATTATCCTACCACTAAGTCTAATATTTGCATTTAAATAACCATGACAAATAGGGATACATTTTAAAGGGGTGGGAACGAGCCATAAACTAGGCCCACTTTGAATTGATTTCAACAATTTTAAAACCAAAATTGTAAAACCTAGCATACACCTAACACATTGGGCACAGCTCTCGATCATCCCAATCATTATCTATACAATTAACTCATTTAATTGACATAAATAAAAAATCAAATTTGATTTATCCAACAAAATCATATTTTAAATATAAAATCATATTTTATAAATAAAATAATATTTTTTATTTTAATTGCATCAATTTTGGGCTTAAAACAATTTTAGGCCCAATATCTCAAAATTTTCAAAAATTAATTTTGGTCCAACCAAAAAGGCCCAATTGCAAGTATTGGACCAAAAACAACTCGGGCCGCTCGAGACAGGCCCAGAAAAACCCTAGAATTCAAATACCGACGCCGCATCTCCGCCCTGGAATCGTCGCACGAGAGGTGCGCAGCCGCACGGGAGGTGCGACGCCGCAAGGGAGGTGCGACGCCACACGCACGCGTGCAGCACGAGTGCTGCACGCTGTGCGCGCCCCTGTGCGCAACGTGTGCACACGGGGGGCGGCCACCTGTGCGACCATCTCGCGCAGGTGGGGCGGCGGGTGTGCGCACGCCGTCCGCACGCGTGCTGCATGCTGTGCGCGCCCCTGTGTGCAACGTGTGTGCACTGGGGGGCGTCCACAAGCACGACCAGTTCGCGCAGGTGGGGCGGTGGTGTGCGCACAGCCGTGCGCACCGTGCGCGCACGGTTACTGGCCGACGGGCGCAACGCCCGCCGCAACGTGCGTGCGGGATGCGCGCGCGTATCCGGCACGCCGTCCGCACGCGTGCTGCATGCTGTGCGCGCCCCTGTGTGCAACGTGTGTGCACTGGGGGGCGTCCACAAGCACGACCAGTTCGCGCAGGTGGGGCGGTGGTGTGCGCACAGCCGTGCGCACCGTGCGCGCACGGTTACTGGCCGACGGGCGCAACGCCCGCCGCAACGTGCGTGCGGGATGCGCGCGCGTATCCCGCGATCCCCTCCATGATTTGTGTGCGGAGTGCGCAACGGTCGTGAAGCGGCGCGCGCGGCGGCATGCGGCCGGATTTTTTTTTTTTTGATAAAAAATGAGATTTGATGCAATTCAGGCAGAATAAGGTGTATATACAGATCCGAGCCAAATCTTTGATACCACTGAGGGCGCAGCGGCAGATCCGGATCCCGCAACCGGGGCGCAGCGGAAGAATTAAAAATTTAGGAGCCCGGGAACGGTCAATACACCTATATAATAATTCAAACATTCATAGGATGTTTAGAATATACCTGTCTGGCGACTAGGCGCCTGGCTCCGACTATTTATCAAATGGAAACAGCATTTCTTTGGTTGCTCCTAATTAGGTCCACGACCCGTTTCCAATTCCTTCGTTGGAATGCACTAGAATCCCAATGAATATTTCGCGAGCAGAACCTCCTCGCCAGGACGATCGCAGCAAAGTGCGACGGCGGCGGCGGCGGCAGGAGGAGGGAGAGGAGGAGAGGGGGAGAATTTGCTGAATAGCTTTTGTTGTGTGTTTTTCTTTCTCATTCATGCCATATTTATAGATTGAGGGAAAGAGTTTGATGTAAACAAAACTGTGAACATTTGTTTCAAGTAGAACTGTGAACATTCGTTTCAAGTAGAACTGTGAACATTCGGTTCAAGTAGAACTGTGAACATTCGGTTCAACTCGAACTATGAACATTCGGTTCAACTCGAACTGTGAACATTCGGTTCGACTCCCTCGATTGTGGTCTCATCATAATCCTGATCGATGATCAGATATCACCGATGTGCTCAGTTTACAAAACTGATCATTATGATGCAAAATCAAATTTTCGGACCACTAAATCTATATATGACAGGTTTTACTCTCATGAGCTAAATATGGAAGTCCGACTCCATTAGCTACTTTTGGGAAGTCATACTCCCAACCTTCCTCCTACTATACTCAACACTTTGAGTACCATATCCTTGCCTACACGGGAATTGGTAAACCAGTACACTGTGTGACCCTCAATGGTTCAGGGATACAGCTATCCGTGGGCTCACAACTCATTGTGAATAAGAAAACACATTTTTCTGATCTACCCATCGGACCATGGTAAAGCGCCTAGCAACATCGCCCCATGATCTCCTAGGTCTCACTGATAGTGCCTGCAAGAACCAGTCGGTCATGGTTAGCGTATATTACGGTCCTTTCAACTCATATATCCCGATCGAATCAACGACCATTGGTAAATCGAGAGTCGTTAGAGATTCGATAGCCATGCATACATCTTGGAGATCAGAATAGCGACATCGAGAGTGCTACCAGGTAAACTCATTTACACTGAAGCACAAGACTACTCTGGCCAGAGATTTGTCACACTATTATCTCCTCAGATAGCATAGGATATCCACACACTAGGGCGAGCGGTGAATCCTCGACAACAAGGCATCGACTTCCACTTGTTTCCTGAAGTCACCCAATCTTGACACCTGATGACCCTCACGGAGTCGGTAAACGAGTCAAAGTGAGGCGTCTAATCATGTAGAGTCTCAATGATGTTTCGTGTAGTAAGGACTACTCCATACAATCAAGACCTCGGACTCTCCACTCGACAATGGTAACCACTTGGAGAATCCGAACGAGGGTAGCTCGATAGTTCGCCAGGAAAACCATCCATCTGCATGACAAGTTCAGAATACACAGTGACTATTAGATGTGTTTCATGATAGCCACCATATCCACTATCATATCTAACATACACTATGGTGCATTCTAGGTCTTTATCCAACATAATTGTTAACATTATAAAATAATGATGATAAGGAATGCCATATATAAAATGTGAATTTCATAAAAAAAGATTGTTTTACACAAAGAGTCATCAAAAGTCCATACGCCATAATTTGGCTAGTTGGGCACCTAATCTAACATCGGGAGCCATATCAAACTACGAGGTATGGGAATCAGGAGACGTTTTGTTTAGCCATGCCAAAAATGATGCGTAACGGACTTCGGACAAGCACCGGGATGCCTTACATATGACGGTTACGGATTCCATACGAGCACTGGGATGCCATACCATCCTAGTACTATGGTTTTTATTTTAACTTGATCAAACGAAATGAGAATGAGGGACCACAGTCAAGAAACCGAATTCACTAGAAAACGTCTTTTTATTTATGAGTTACTTCCTTTGCATGACCTTTAAGGAAAAATGTTTTAAGATGTTGTTTTCTTATGCACTTAAGTTGGAAAATTATTTGAGTACAAATATTTTAGTGCATGTGCTTGTATTATGTAGTATTTGTTATTCTCCATTTTGTACTTGTTGAGCCCCTAGGCTCACTACTTTGATTGGTGCAGATGACGTAGAGACAGAGACCGAGGGGCAGGACCTTTGAGCGGGCGGCAGTTCAATTGGCACGATCCGGCGATGTTGTTTTCCGCAGCAAGATGAGAGATAGAAAGAATTTTGATTTTAAATTTTTAGTTTCAGTATGCAGTTTTGGGTGAAACAAATATTTTATTAGTTGAAGCTTTGTAGCACACTTCAAATGATTTTATTCGATTTTATCAGCTTTGTTTTAAATTATTAGCATTTTCTGGTTTTGATTACGTTATGGAAGCTTTCGAGTTACTTTACAAAAAAAAAATTGAACGCTTATTTTACTGGAAAAGGAAATAAGTTTGAGGGCATTTATTTTCCTTTTATACAGGATTCGCAAGTTGGTAATGAGTTAATATCAGAAATATTAAGCATGTCGCTCCTAACCAACTTGTTCATTCTTTTTAAGGAAATATGACATAGCCTAGCATACCAAAGTTGACCGAGTTTAGACTATCATATTTACTTTTGATTGTTGTTGTATGTCTCCACATCGTGAATTGGAAATTCTCTCAATTTTAAGTTATATAGATCTTATCGCGTTCTCAATTCCAATTAAACATTCATTCTTGTAAATATTGCAAATCGAATTAGCAAAATGAGAAGAATATCCATCACTATCAAGCATAGGAATGGAAATAATGTTCTTTAATTCAGGAATGAACAAAACATCTTTCAATAACAACTTAAAATTATAATTTAGAAATAAATACACATCCCCTATCGCTAAGGCCGCAACCCTTGCTCCATTTCCCAGCCTTAAGTGGGTCTCACCCACCTTAAGACGTTGAATTCTTGTCATTACCTGCAAGACATTGCAGATATGAGATCCACATCCGGTATCAAGTACCCAAGAATTCGAGTTAAGAGACATATTTATTTCAATGTAGAATATACCATTCGTAGTTCGCAGCTGTTCGAGGTAATCCCGACAGTTCCTCCTCCAATGTCAGGCTTGTGGCAATTGTGGCAAACATTCTCAGACTTGTTCGGCTTAGGAGCCCTTGCCTTGAGTTTCTTTTTGGGCTTCTCCTCATTCGCAGGGGTAGAACACTTCTTACCCTTGTGTTTGGGCCCCTTCTTCGCAGATGAAGAAGAGCCCAAAAGGAGGAAAGGCTTGTCCGTTTCTACGGTTCCTCCAAACACTACAAGCATGTTCACCAACTCTTCAAGGGTGACATCCAGCTTGTTCATGTTGAAGTTGACCATAAACGGGTCGAATGCAGCATGGAGGGATAGGAGAAGCAAATCCACAGAAAGTTCATGTGGAAACGAGATATCGAGGCCCACCAACTTTTCAATGAGCCCAATCATATGGAATCCATGTTAGAGTAGCCCAACTAGCCAACTTGTGGCGTGTGGGTTTTATAGACTCTTGTACAAACGATCTTTATATATGATATTCGCATTTTCTTATATGGCATTCTTTACTTTCATTATGTGTGTAATGATTTACAATTGCGTTGAGTAAAGACCTAGAATACACTAAAGCGTATGTTAGATGTGATAGTGGGTATGACGGCTATCATGAAACACATCTAATAGTCGCTGTGTATTCTGAACATGTTCCTAGTCGATTGGGCCGTCAAAATGAGGATAAGGCCGCCCGAGTTCGAGACTAGTATTTGCGATGCGAAGTACCATGTTTCATTGGTAGGGAACATTGTGATGTTCTGAGCATGCAGATAGATAGTGACCTGGTGATCTATCGAACTACCCTCGTTCGGACTTTCGAAGTGGTTACCATTTGTCGAGTGGATAAGTCCGAGGTCTTGGTTGTACTGATTAGTCCTCACGACTCAAAACGTCATTGAGACTCTACATGATAGGCGTCTCACTTTGACCCGTTTTCCGACTCATTTGGGGTCACCAAGCGTCGGGATTGGGTGAGACCCCGATGCATGTAGGAGTCGATGCATCGTTGTCGAGGATTCACCGCTCGCAGACATGCGTGGATATCCTATGCTATCTGAGGGGATAATAGTGTATAAATCTCTGGCCAGAGTACTAGAAGTGTTTTAGTAAATGTGTTTACCTAGTTACACCTCGCGAGTCACTATTCAATCTCCAAGATGTATGCATAGCTATCGGATCTCTAGCGACTCTCGATTTACCAATGATCGTTGATCTGATCGGGATATATGGATGAAAGGACCGTACCGTATGCTAACCATGACCGACTGGTTCTTGCAGGCACTATCAGTGATACCTAGGGGATCATGGGGCGATGTTGCTAGACGCTTTACCATGATCCGTTGGGCGGGTCCGGAATTGTGATTCCGGAGCCACAATGGTTGTGGGCCCACGGCTAGCTGTATCCCTGAACCATTGAGGGTCACACAAGTACTAGATTCGAGATTCCCACACGGATACTCAGCTCAATGTGTTGAGCACGAGAAGAGGATTTTTGGGAGTGCGACTTCCTAAAAGTCAACAGGGGTCAAACCGGGATTTGACGCTGTTGAGGGGCAAAACGGTCATTTTGCAATTTGGGGTTAGATAATCTGAAAAATTGTTTTTCACATCATAACATTCAGTTTTGGAAACTGAGTCGATCGGTCCGATCTGATCGACGATCGGAGTTACGATGAAGTCGCAGCGATAGATATCGTCATTTGGACCCGGATCCGTCGGACCGGCCCAAGTCTATCTTTAAGTCTATTTATTTAGACTTAATGACTTGATTACACAAGACATTATTCATAACCCTAAACCTAATAGCTCAACACACGCCTCCCTCCCTCTCACACGCCGCCGCCGCCGCCGCCGCCGTCTTCGCCGGAAAATTGGTTTCCGGCCAACTCGACGTGGAGAATCCGTTCGTGCTGATCTCGTCAGGGCTTCTAGTGCAGCCTGAAGAAGGAGTCTCGGATCTGGTCGTGGACCGGATTGGCGTAACTACCGCAATCTACCGAGAAGATCCGGGTTCTTGAAACACCGGTTGGAGCCAGGCACAAGTGCCAGCAAGGTAATCCGTTTAAACATCCTATGAATGTCGTAGTATGTTAATTTGTTTTCGTATTGATCGCCTCCCGGTTCTCTGTTTATTGTTCTTCCGCTGCCTTGCCGGGGGGCGGATCCGGATCCCGAACAGCGGTATCAGAGCCAGGGTTTCCCGGATCTGATCAATACGAATTGCCGTAATTGTATCTAACATCTTATTTTTCAGAATCGAGACGAAATCGGAATCGAAATTCCGGCCATGCCACCGCCGCTTGCGGCGGCGCACGTTCCAACCCGCCGCGCGCGCATGCACGCGCGACAACCATGCGCGCTGGCCGCACATGGTGGCTGGGAGTGGCACTGCACGATGCGCAAGCGTTGCGCAGGAAGCTGACCGTGCTGGTCGACGCATGTCGATCGCCGTTGCGCAGCGACGCGGGCGCCGGCCGCGCGCTGGCCGCACGAGAGGCGGCGCATAGCCGCGCGCTGGCCACGCAAGTTGTTGCGCACGCTGGCCGACCGGTTGCCGCTTGATTGCGCCGCCCTGATGCTCCTCTTGCGCACTGGTTGCGCGTGCTTCTCGACGTTGGGGCGCGCTGTTGCGCGCGGCGTCGTGCGCTGCCGCCGCGATTTTTGTGGTGGTGGCGCCGTCGTCGGCCGCCGCTCCGGTGAAGCTCCGGCGATGTCGTGACGGCTGATTTCTTCTAGGGGTTGGTTCGGGCCTGTCCCGGGCAGCCCGTGAAGTTTTCGGGCCGGTATGCGATATCGGGCCCGTTTTGGTCGATTTTGAAATTTTAAGATTTTTGGGCCTAGAATTGTTTTTAAGCCCAATTTGATACAATTAAAATTAGTAAAATATGATTTTAATTATAAAATATGGTTTTATAATGAAATATGATTTTGTTGATTAAAATTCGATTTTATCGACAAAATACGATTTTATTATAAAATGCGATTTTATGACTAAAATATGATTTTGCGATAAATAATAGGATTATTTAATTTATGCATGTTAATTAGATTAATTGCATGATTGGGATGATCGAGAGCCGTGCCCAATTTGTTAGGTGTATGCGATAGGTTTTGTGATTCGGTTTTGTAATATATTTTGATTATCTTTTAAAGTGGGCCTGTTTGTGGCCCGTTCCCACCCCTTGATAAATGTATCCCTTGTATGTCATGGTTAATTTAAATGTAAATTACTAG
>KV001959.1:16370-32414 GCA_001598015.1 Dorcoceras hygrometricum | reverse complement strand
CACAGAGCCAGTTTGTCTTCTTTCCATTTGTGTGCAAGCATAGAGAAACGGTCACTGTACACTGTACTATTTACTCCAAATAGTACCCACCTTGTTTCCTTCATTCCAGGCAACTGTACGATCCAATAAATCTTTTCCAAATAAGCAAACGATCGTATTTCAAATACTTAGAGCTTGCGCCTGAAATTACTTTGGAAATCAGCACTTCATCTTCGTTGAAAGCTTCGACTGGAAAAACGCTAAGAAGAATTCTCTGCTGAAATGCGTACGCGTTTTTCCATCTGCTGATCTTTAGCAAAAACGATGTCGTGTCAACTTATTCAAGTGACGTCGTTTCGCTATCTTTATAAATGCATCTGCTGGACAACAATATGTAGATCATCTGCTGATTTGAGTCACTGTAGCCATCTGCTGAAACAACTAAAGAACGCTTCTGCTGAAACAATCTAAACGCTGTCGTTCCAACTAACTCAAACGCTGTCGTTCCACAACGAAATGTTCTAACCATCTGCTGAACTCTACAAGAACGCTTCTGCTGATCTCTTCATGAAAGCATCTGCTGATCTTTGCCTTGGCATCCCAACGACGTCGTTCCAACTAACTTAAACGTTGTCGTATCATCATCTTCAACAAAAAGACTAACCAACTGCTGAACTCTTCTAAGAAAGTATCTGCTGATATCTTCATCTGCTGAAATGATACTGTGCAATTCCACGACGTCGTACCAACTTATCAAAACGCTGTCGTAGACACTTCTTAGCAAAACACGATAGAGCTCTGCTGAACAACATCTGCTGAATCTTCACGAATAACTGCTGTAGCTCTTCAAAGAAGTTGTCTGCTGAACTGAAACTGTACATACCAACGACGTCGTTCCACTTTATCTAAACGCCGTCGTTTAGCACTTCTTCAACTAATCAACTGCTGATCTCTTCACGAAGAACTCCAACTGATAAAATAGCACTTGTTGATCAATCCATATGTCTTTTTGTTATCACCAAAACTTAATAGATATTGTTCTAACATAGAATGCGACTGCTGGAAGGGAACAGTGCAACTGATGATATTAACAATAGAATGCGACTGATAGAAGGGAACAATGCAACTGCTGAGTTCTAACATAGAATGCGACTGCTGGAAGGGAACAGTGCAACTGATGATATTAACAATAGAATGCGACTGATAGAAGGGAACAATGCAACTGCTGATCTTAACAATAGAATGCGACTGCTGGAAGGGAACAGTGCAACTGCTGATGGACACTAACCATGCTTCGACGTAGACAAAATCTAAACAAACTAACTTCACTTATCAAATCAGGACTTGCTCCTGATCGAACCAACGTTGTTTATTCGTTCAGATTCAATGTCCAAAGTCTTCATGGTATTTCAGAAAACAAGAACTTCTCTGGAATCTGTACAACTCAGTATATTTTAAAGTATATCATTTCTGGTTAACTTTCTAGTGAGTTTCCTCAAAATAAAAGTATCAAGGCAGTGATCCATGGCTCAAACTCAACATTACATGAACTATACTAGAACTTGAACAGGAAAGCGTTACAGAAAACAACGAAGAAATATATGTTTTTCTCAATACAGCAAGAATTAGATTTACTTGCCTGAAACGAAGATCGCAACGCACAGATGATCACGGCGGGAAGTCTCCACAAGCACACAGAAGAACTTCTTTTCTTTAGAGAACTAAAAGTTTTAAGTGCAACCAAAATGAACCCAGAAACTTACGTAAATCATTTTATACAAGGGAGAATGATTAATTAGTAGGTAAAAACACTTGAGTAGGCATGGCTGCCGTGCCAACTCCCGTCCTTCTTTCAAAAGATTTATAAAAACTCCCCACTACTATTTTGATTTGTAAATTTGGTGCAACACTTTAAAATAGAGCTCCCTTTTAAAAGATCTCATTATATTTTCGAAAGGAACAAGTCTGGATTCTAGCAGATTTGTGATTGGGCGAAATCCTTCCGAAACCTCCTGCAGTTGCTAAAATCTGAAAAAGAAAAGGAAATAAGATTTATACTGAAATGAATGCTTATACTCGAAACAACCCTTCGAAAGAAAGGCTAATCAATTTGTGGTTCTTTGGGATTTTGGGGCGTTACAGTTCAGTTTTGACCAATTGACAAGTCAACACTCAGAGACAAATCTGGCAATGTCTCGCTTCATTCCTGGCCACCAGTACAATTTCTGGAGGTCCTTATACATCTTAGTACTCCCTGGATGTACAGAATACGGGGCTGTATGGGCCTCTGTCATAAGATCTAATCGCAAGGTGTCTACTTGGGGCACCCAGATCCTATCCTGAAATATGATTATTTCTCCTTCTGAAAAGTAGAGGTTGCTGCCTCTCTCTCTATCTTGCTTAACCCACTTCTGAAGTTGCTCATCTTTGGGTTGTCCTTCTCGAATCTGATCTATCAGATTTGACCTTATAGAGAGATCTGCCAAAACCATAGTACTACCGCTGGGCACTACTTCTATTCCCGACTTCTCAATATCATAAGCTAATTGTCTCTGCACCAAAAGCTGAGCTAAACCAACAGACTTCCTACTCAAGGCATCCGCCACCAGATTGGCTTTTCCTAGGTGATAACTGATCGTACAATCATAATCCTTCACCAGCTCTAACCATCTTCTCTGCCTCATATTCAATTCCTTCTGGGTAAAGAAATACTTGAGGCTCTTATGATCAGTGAATATTTCACACTTATCCCAATAGAGATAATGTCTCCAAATCTTAAGGGCAAAGACAACAGCTGCAAGTTCTAAATCATGCGTAGGATAATTCTTCTCATGATTCCTAAGTTGTCTTGAAGCATAAGAAATCACTCTTCGGTCCTGCATCAACACAGCACCTAGACCATCTTAGACGCATCTGTATAAATAAAAAACTTTCCTTGATCAGATGTCATAACTAACACAGGGGCTGCTATCAACGCTTTCTTCAATTTGTCAAAGCTGTTTTGACATTCTGGGGTCCATTCATACTTAACCAGCTTTCTTGTCAGCGAGGTCAAGGGAACAGGTATCTTAGAAAATCCTTGGATAAATCGCCTGTAATATTCAGCTAATCCCAAGAAACTCCTTATCTCTGAAACAGATCTTGGTACTAGCCAGTCTCGAACAGCTTCTACCTTGGCTGGGTCAACTTCCAATCCATCCTTAGATATAATATGACCTAAGAATGCTACTTTCTCCAACCAGAAGTCGCACTTGCTGAACTTAGCAAACAACTTCTTACTCTTCAAAACTTGAAGCACACTCCTCAAATGATCGACATGCTCAATTCTGGTCTTAGAATATACTAAGATATCATCGATGAACACAACTACAAACTGATCCAAAAATGGTTGGAAAACTCTATTCATTAAATCCATGAAAGCTGATGGAGCATTCGTAAGTCCAAAAGGCATTACGAAGAACTCATAGTGACCATAACGAGTTCTGAAGGCTGTATTGTAGACATCTGATGGCTTAATCTTTAACTGGTGGTAACCAGACCTCAAATCAATCTTATAAAAGACTACTGATCCTTTCAAATGGTCGAAAAGATCTTCAATTCTAGGAAGAGTATATTTATTCTTAATCGTCAGCTTATTCAGCTATCTATAATCTATACACAACCTCAAACTTCCATCCTTCTTCTTAACGAAAAGAACAGGGGCTCCCCAGGGGACATACTTGGTCTAATAAATCCTTTTTTCTAACAAATCTTGTATCTGTTATTTTAATTCCTTCATCTTTGATGGAGCTAAACGGTAGGGTGGTCTAGAAATTGGAACAGCTCCTAGAACTAAGTCAATCGAAAATTCCAGTTCTCTGTTTGGTGGTAGTCAATGGATATCCTCTGGAAAAACCTTGGGAAACTCATTCACAACCTCCACATCTGAAATTTGGGGCTTACTATCCGTTGTTAAAGACGACAAGCATGTCAAAATCCTACCCTCCTTTCCTCGAACAACGTTGAGCATTAAGAGCTGATATAATACGAGGAATCCTCCAAACATGATTGGCCTAGAACTTAAATGGATCTCCTCTGGGTGGATTAACCTCTACTGTTTGAAGCTTAAAGTCTATCACCACTCCGTACTTTCTCAACCAGTTTACTCCCAAAATCATGTCGAACTCAGGCATTGGTAACACAATTAAATCGGCAGTAATCAAATGCCCTTGAAGTCTAAGTTCTAAACCTCAAAACAAATCATGGGATACTAACTCTTCTCCCGATGGTACTATTACACAAAAGCCTATAGTTACTTGGTATGGCTTAACGGGTAACTTCTTAGCAAACTTGGCTGCTCTAAAGGAATGAGTAGCTCCTGAATCTATCAAAGCCATAGAAGGCAAACCAACAATCATAATCTTACCCGTGACTACTGTCGAGTCTGGGTTGGCTTGATCAGCTGTCATTACGTAGGCTCTACTGGTCACCAGTTGCCTTGACTTTGGGAAATATTTCAAAATGTGCCCTGGCAACCCACATCTATAGCAGACATTCTGTCCAAGTCTGCATTGACCAGTGTGTATCTTCTGACACTTAGGACACACCGATCTACTGCTGTTGCTGGCTGGAACTGCACTAATAGATTGGATCGGTAAAGGTTTCTGCTCTTGAGGCCTTTGGTGACTCTTATTCTGCTTCTTGAATGGCCTCTGATCCTTCTACTGAAAGGCCTGCCTCTTTAGCTGCCTTTCTTCATCAACATCTTTCCAGTCTTGTTCAATTCGCAGGGCTCTATCCACTGCTTCTCTGTAAGTCCTGGGCACAGATAGCCTAACGTTCATATTGAACATAGGCTTTAATCCTTCCACAAAATTGCTTAACTTCTCTTCTGGGTCGTTACCTATCAAAGGTACAAAGTAACACCCTCTCTCAAATGCCCGTACATACTCCTGCACGGTCATACTCCCCTGCTTCAGGGTCAGAACTCCCTCTTCAATTCAGACCTCTTATCTACCGTGAAGTACTGCTCATAGAATACTTGTTTAAAATCTGCCCAAGTAAGATTCACAAAGTCCACAGACATATTAGCTTCTTCCCACCAAATCATGGCGTCATCTCTTAACATGTAGATAGCACATATTGGCCTATCTAAATCTGGCATCTGGAGGTACTAAAAGATAACCTCCATTGATTTGATCCAGCTCTCAGCAACTGTGAGACCTGGAATTATAAGGATTAATTGTTGGATTAATCGGTTGTAGAGCAATTCTGGAAATCCCCGTAATTTTGGTGTTTGTATTAGAAATTGGGTTTTGTGGCGAAAGCTGGTATCAGTTGTCGCAGGAGATTAGTACGCCGTCGTTTAGCGTTTGGTGAAGTCTGTCAGCAGTTGGCATTTTAGGCGTTGTGTTGAGAAACAACAACAATGCTGACGTGGTAGGAATCATCAGTAGCGCTTACGTGGATTCAGACGTCAATGCTAGTCAAAGTTCCTGTAGCGTGGAGTGGCGACGTCGTCGTTTTGGTTAGCGCATAGGAATTTCAGCTGTCGCGAGAGATCAGCTTTTGCGTAGTGATCAGTAGTGGTTAGCGATCAGCTGATGAGTTCTGAGCGACGCCGTTTTGTCTAGTTGAAACGTAGTGTTTTGGGTATCAGCTGGAGGTCACGTTATACGTTTACTATGGAGGAATCTGTTGTGTTATTTTATCCAGTTGCTGGTTTAGGTGAGCAGCTGTCGACAGATATTATGACGTGTGCTATGCGACGTCGTTTGGTTAAGTTGATGCGACACCGTTTTGTTTAGCGTTGTTCGAAGGATTCAGCTTTTGGTTTATTTTGCGATTGTTGGTTGTGTTAACAGAAATTCCTGCTGGTTGGGTTCTCAGCATTGTCGACTGGTTTTGTCGATGGAGTTGTTCTTGCTGCTGTCAGCTGGTAGTAAGATTGCAAAGTTGTTTACTTCGGCCGTGTGTTCCCTATTCAGGTAGCCTTTCGAATTAGCGATAAGATTTTACCTTAGATCTTGGTTATTGAGCTTCCTGTTGAGTAGAATGATAGAGTAATTGCTGGTTGTAGTGTGTAACTCCCAACCGTAAGTTACTGTGAATTACCGTGACCTTTTGTGTAGCTTTTGAGATCTATGCGTTGTGTGTTTAGCAGGTTTCAACCAGATCTCTCGGGTCCCTTGTTGTGGTAATTGTGCTCAGAATTAAGGTACGGATTTGGAGCTTGTGAATCAGCAGGTTTATGGCTTGAGTGAATTGTAGTTGCTGATATCGTGAGATGGTTGTGTATGTTTACTGTTGTGATTGCTGTTTTGCATATGAGTTATGCTAGTTGTTGCATACACGCATTATCATCTCATTTCAGCTATTGCAGCCATTGCTTTGTTGTTGTTGCTCTGTTTTCTTACCAGGATGCGAGGGCGAGAAGTGATTCCGCACTCTCATCTCCCTACTGGGATTTGTTAGACCCTATGCACCGAGTGGTTAACTACCACAGTTCACATCTCATTTCAGCTATTGCAGCCATTGCTTTGTTGTTGTTGCTCTGTTTTCTTACCAGGATGCGAGGGCGAGAAGTGATTCCGCACTCTCATCTCCCTACTGGGATTTGTTAGACCCTATGCACCGAGTGGTTAACTACCACAGTTCATAGGTTGGCAATGGCAGGTTGAGTTATTGATGCATCTGGTATAGGTGGGCGAGTAGGCGTGAGTGGGTAGCTCCCACATCTCCTACACTCACCGTGGCCACACATATCTATTGCAGATTCCGTTGAGCTGTGCATTGAGTTCTTTGGCTCCCTTACTTGGTTGTAGCCTTTGGCTGTTGTCCCTGGTCTCATGCATAGCATCTGCATTTTATTCTTGCTGTTTATTGCTGTTTTGTAGTTGCTCTCCGTACTGGGGTTTGACCCCATGTCCCTCTGGGGCTTGGTTGTTTTGTTGTCTGTGTTGTTTTCAGGGAATCCAGGTTTTACAGCTGGTCGTGGATTTCACCCAGCTGGAGGTGCCCCAGGAGGTGGTTTGAGTGTCCCAGTTATGTATATTATTTGTGTGCACTGGTATCACCGCGGGTGGGATGACCCGGGGTGATGCTTAGTTTATTACAGCTGGCTGATAGCCAGGGGATACCATTTTCTGTGCTGCCTTGTTGTGTTGTAGCCTTTATTTGGTTAGTTTTGTAAACTGAAATATCTATTTTGAGTATTGTCGTATTTTAAATTATATTGTTTTAAACCGTCAGGCCAAAAGCAAAAATTTTACCCGCTTTTTAGTAGCTTCCGCTTGTGTTATGTGATTTTACTCTGTTGTGAGCACGAGGCCTGACCTTTTTGGTATCAGAGCTTAAGCTGGGATAAGCTCGATTTCTTTGATCACACTTGAGTCTAGGCACAGTGTCGTGTGTTGCATGTGCTTGACCTATGTGATTATGTGATGCATATTTTTGTGATATCTATGTTGTTCTCGTTCTGTGTTGCTTATCCTGTTGAGTGTATTCGTAGATGCCGCCTAGACGTCGTGGTAGAGGTAGGGGGCAGTTTGAGGAATCGGCAGGATATAACGAGGATCGGCGTAGTGCTCCTAGTCGTACTCGTAGTAGACATGGTGAGGAGGAGGAAGTTGGTGACTTGCCTACCCCTGTAGAGAGGATGGACGTTGTGATAGCGAGGTTTCAGAGGATGAACCCTCAGGTCTTCAATGGCGACGAGTCGAGCGAGGACGCAGATTCGTGGCTTTGGAACATCACTGGTCTATTCAATCGTGTCCAGTATGACAACGAGCTTCGGTTGAGTTTGGTGACCCTCCAGTTGAGGAAGGGTGCAGAGCGCTGGTGGCGAGGTGCTTCTAGTACTTTGCTGGAGACCCGCGTTGGGATTACTTGGGACAGCTTTTGCGAGACCTTTAGGCAGGAGTATGTTCCTGAGTCTTATGTGAACGCCCGTGAGCGGGAGTTTGATCATCTGGAGCAGGGCGCGATGTCTGTTCGGGAGTATGCTAGATGTTTTCTTCTTTGTTGGCCTACGTTCCCCATGTTTCTGGTCAGGAGAGGGCCAAGAGGACCAGATTCTTAGAGGGTTTGAACGAGGAACTGTATCAGATGGTGCTGACAAGAAAACCCAAGACTTATGCTGAAGCAGTTGATAATGCTATCGATATTGAGGAGGGTTTGATGAGTCATCGCGCTCGTAGACAGCAGGTAGCGCAGGGTGGTCGTCCTACTGTTCAGGGAGCATAGTCTTCTCAGTCTTCCCAGTCAGCCCATCAGCCCCAGCAGCAGCAGCAGCCACAGGTGGCACAGCAGTCTGGCCGTCAGAGGTTCCGAACCCACGGTCAACAGTTCAAGAAGAAGTCTGGTTCGGGCTCTTCTGGTTCAGGTAGCTCGAGTAGCAGCGGTTCTCGGGCTGAGTTTTGTGGTTATTTTGGTGGCAAGCATCCTTCGACCCAGTGTGTCGGTGTTCAGGGCTCTTGCCATATCTGTGGTCAGTTTGGGCATTTCTCTAGGGTATGTCCGTCAGCGGGATCGCAGCAGGCCGCAGCCCCATCTTAGGGTCGTGGAGGACAGTCTAGGGGTCGTTACCCTCAGTTTCAGCAGCCCAGGATTGGTGAGACTCAGTTCAGGCCATTCCAGCAGCCTGGTCCGTCACGATTCGGGCAGTCGTCTCAGCCGTTCTATTCTGGACCCCAGCATGCTCACGACCCAGTGTGTCGGTGTTCAGGGCTCTTGCCATATCTGTGGTCAGTTTGGGCATTTCTCTAGGGTATGTCCGTCAGCGGGATCGCAGCAGGCCGCAGCCCCATCTTAGGGTCGTGGAGGACAGTCTAGGGGTCGTTACCCTCAGTTTCAGCAGCCCAGGATTGGTGAGACTCAGTTCAGGCCATTCCAGCAGCCTGGTCCGTCACGATTCGGGCAGTCGTCTCAGCCGTTCTATTCTGGACCCCAGCATGCTCAGGCCAACACCATTACTAGGGAGCAGGCAGAGGAGACACCGAGCAGGGTGATTGGAGGTACATGTCTTGTTTTCGATTTTCCTGCGCGTGTGTTGTTTGACACCGGTGCATCGCATTCTTTTATCTCTGATTCTTTTGTCATTGAGCATGGTTTGCATACCATTTCTTTGTGCGATGTCGTGTCTGTTTCTACCCCGGGCGATGTGAGCCTGTTTTCCCAGGAGGTTTTGTTAGATGGCGTCTTGAGATTTGGAGAGCATGTGTTAGTGGCGAATCTGATCCGTCTGATGTTGTGGGATTTCGATTGCATTGTTGGGATGGACGTGTTGTCTAACTATAGGGCCTCCGTGGATTGCTTCCATGGGATTGTTCGTTTTAGGCCTTTGTCTGGCGAGAAGTGGGACTTCTACGGTCAGGATTCTCGATCGAAGATCCCGTTAGTCTCCGCGATGGAGATGTTCAGTTTGTTGTCCTTAGGGAATGCTGGTTTCATGATCTACGCTTTGGATGCGTCTTCTTATTCCCGTGTGCAGCTCAGCGACGTTCCCGTGGTGCGACATTTTCCCGATGTGTTTTCGGAGGAGATTCCTGGTTTTCCTCCGAGGCGAGAGATTGACTTCAGCATTGAGCTGGTGCCTGGCACAGCTCCGATTTCTCGTACCCCGTATCGTTTGGCGCCTGCGGAGTTGAGAGAACTCAAGGTGCAGTTGGACGATTTGCTTGAGAAAGGTTTCATCCGACATAGTATGTCACTGTGGGGAGCGCCCATTTTGTTTGTGAGAAGAAGGATGGCTCAATGAGGATGTGCATTGATTTCCGCCAGTTGAATAAAGCGATTGTCAAGAACAATTACCCTTTACCCAGGATCGATGATCTATTTGATCAGCTGCAAGGTTCTGCGGTGTATTCGAAGATTGACTTGCGTTCAGGGTACCATCAGCTAAGGGTAAGAGATCAGGATGTCGCAAAGACTACTTTTCGTACGAGGTACAGACACTTCGAGTTCCTGGTTATGCCGTTTGGGTTGACCAACGTGCCTGCAGTCTTTATGGATCTGATGAACCGGGTCTTCAGAGAGTTCATAGATCAGTTTGTAATCGTGTTCATTGACGACATCTTGGTATACTCTAAGACTCCTTTGGCGCATAAGGAGAATTTGCGAATTGTCCTTCAGACGTTGAGAGACCAGCAGCTGTATGCTAAATTCTCCAAGTGCGAGTTTTGGCTGGATCGCGTTGTATTCTTGGGTCATGTTATTTCAGCCGAGGGGATTTCGGTGGATCCCAGTAAGGTTGACGCTGTTTTGAACTGGGAGCGTTCCAGGAATGTATCCGAGATTCGTAGTTTCTTGGGTCTGGATGGCTACTACAGTCGTTTCATCGAGGGATTTTCTATCATAGCAAAGCCGATGACTCAACTGAATCAGAAGGACAAGCGGTTTGTGTGGACTGAGCAATGTGAGAATGCGTTTCAATTGCTCAAGGAGAAACTGACTACTGCACCTGTGTTAGCTCTGTCGTCCGGATTAGGTGGTTTCTTTGTTTGTTCTGATGCGTCGCTTTAATGGATTGGGCTGTGTTTTGATGCAGAATGGTCGAGTCATTGCGTATTCCTCGCGGCAGTTGAAACCGCATGAGACTCGTTATCCATTCCATGATTTGGAGCTAGCAGCCGTGGTCTTTGCGTTGAAGATCTGGCGTCATTATCTGTATGGCGAGCAATTTGTGGTGTACTCGGACCACAAAAGTTTGTAGTATCTGTTTTCGCAGCCTGACTTAAATATGAGACAGCGTCGCTGGATGGAGCTGCTAAAGGACTTTGATTGCGAGATTAAGTATCAGCCTGGGAAATCGAACGTAGTGGCCTATGCTTTGAGAAGGAAGGCTAGTGAGATGCTTGCTTCGTTGTATATCTCTAAGGATCAGGAGCATCTTAATACTACTGGTTGGAGATTCTACCCGGCTGAGGATTGTGTTGTGGTTTCTTCTTTCCAAGTTGAGCCACAAATTGTCTCTAGTATTCGAGCAGCTCAAAGGACTGATCCTTCCATCCACGAGTTGAAGTTAAAGGTCAGGGCTGGAGAACCTGAGGATTATTCCGTTTCTTCTGATGGTTGCTTGAGGTTTCGTGGCAGGCTGGTTGTGCCTAACCTCATTGATTTGAAGGAGGAGATCCTTCGGGAAGCGCACTGCAGCAGACATAGTGTTCATCCTGGTGCACGGAAGATGTACCATGCGTTAAAGCCGCACTTCTAGTGGGCTGGCTTGAAGAGCGACGTTGCTGGTTTTGTCGCTCGTTGTTTAAACTGTCAGATGGTAAAGGCCGAGAGGATGAGACCCGGTGGTCTGTTGCAGAGTTTGGAAGTGTCCCAAAGAAATTGGGAGCACATAGCTATGGATTTCGTCACGCATCTGCCTCGTTCGCAGAGGATGCGATGCTATTTGGGTGGTTATCGACCCTTTGTCGAAGTCTGCACATTTTATTCCCTATGGTATGACCTTTGCTCTGAAGAAAATGGCGAATCTGTACATCGATTTTGTGGTTAGACTTCACGGTGTGCCTGTTTCGATCGTCTCAGACCGAGATCCAAGGTTTACTTCCAGGTTTTGGAAGAGTTTGCAAGCAGCTCTAGGTACCAGGTTGGCTATGAGTACAGCGTATCACCCTCAGACAGATGGCCAATCTGAGCGAACTATCCAGACGTTGTAGGATATGTTACGAGATGTTGTGTTGGATTTTGGAGGTAGCTGGCAAGACGCGTTGTCTTTGGTAGAGTTTTCCTACAATAACAGCTATCAGGTGACGATTGGCATGGCGCCGTTTGAGGCTTTTGTATGGCAGGAAGTGCAGATCGCCGGTGTGTTGGGAAGAAGTGGGGGAGAAGCAGCTATCTGCCCCAGACTTTGTGCAGAAAATGAAAGAGTCATGTGGATCTTATTCGACAGCGGATGAAAGCTGCCCAGGATCGCCAAGCAAGTTATGCGAATAAGAGGCGTCGACCTCTAGAATTTCAGGTTGGTGATCAGGTATTTCTCAAGGTTTCTCCATTTCGCAGTGTTATGCGCTTTGGACACACGTCGGACCGTATGAAACTGTTGATAGGATTGTCTCTTTAGCATATTGGCTGTTATTACCTCCGGAATTATGTTCTCTACATGATGTTTTTCATGTTTCCATGTTGATGAAGTACGAGCCAAATCCGTCTCATGTGCTGAGAACTGACGAGGTTGAGCTAGATCAGACGTTGAGCTATTAGGAGTATCCCTTGCAGATCCTAGGCAGAAAAGAGAAACAATTGAGGAATAAAACCATTCCGTTGGTGATGGTGCAATGGAGCAAACATGGTAGGGAAGAAGCTACTTGGGAGCTGGAAGAAAAGATGCAGCGCGAGTGGCCGCATCTGTTTGAGTAGCTGTGGTGCTAATTTTCCAGTAGTTAGTAGCTTTTGGTTGTTATTTTCCCTAGTTTCTGTTAATTGTTTGCTCAGTTATCTTGAACTCTTGGCCATGTGTTGGGCGATTTTCTGTTTTGGTTCTCTGTGTTGTATTGTATTTCCGGAATTGTTGTTTGATTTTGAGGACGAAATCCTTTTTAGTGGGGGAGAAATGTGAGACCTGGAATTATAAGGATTAATTGTTGGATTAATCGGTTGTAGAGCAATTATGAAAATCCCCGTAAATAGTACGCCGTTGTTTAGCGTTTGGTGAAGGCTGTCAGCAGTTGGCATTTTAGGTGTTGTGTTGAGAAACAACAGCAATGCTGCCGTGGCAGGAATCAGCAGTAGCGCTTACATGGATTCAAACGTCAATGCTAGTCAAAGTTCATGTAGCGTGGAGTGGCGACGTCGTTGTTTTGGTTATCGCATAGGAATTTCAGCTGTCGCGAGAGATCAGCTTTTGCGTAGCGATCAGTAGTGGTTAGCGATCAGCTGATGAGTTCTGAGCGACGCCGTTTTGTTTAGTTGAAACGAAGCGTTTTGGGTATCAGCTGGTGGTCGCGTTATACGTTTACTGTTGAGGAATCTGTTGCGTTATTTTATCCAGTTGCTGGTTTAGGTGAGCAGCTGTCGACAGATATGATGAAGTGTGCTATGCGACGTCGTTTGGTTAAGTTGATGCGACACCGTTTTGTTTAGCGTTGTTCGAAGGATTCAGCTGTTGGTTTATTTTGCGATTGCTGGTTGTGTTAACAGCAATGCCTGCTGGTTGGGTTCTCAGCATTGTCGACTGGTTTTGTCGGTGGAGTTGTTCTTGCTGCTGTCAGCTGGTGAGAAGTGTATATATATGAGAAGACTTGGTCTTCGATTTGATTAGCAGATTCCATACTTAGCGATATATTCTCCCGATTGTTGTTCGTTGCATCGAACCCTAGAACACTGTTCACCGTAGCATTTCTCCGGCAATTTCCGTCATTTCCGGTCACTGCTTAGTACGTTTGAGGTAGCGCTGGACTCCTCTCATGAAGCTCTTTCATTCTATACCATTCGGAGGCTGTGGTTAGCTGGTAGTAAGATTGCAAAGTTGTTTACTTCGGTCATGTGTTTGCTATTCAGGTAGCCTTTCGAATTAGCGATAATATCTTACCTTAGAGCTTGGTTATTGAGCTTCCTGTTGAGTAGAATGATAGAGTAATTGCTGGTTGTAGTGTGTAACTCCCAGCCGTAAGTTACTGTGAATACAGTGACCTTCTGGGTAGCTTTTGAGATTTGTGCGTTGTGTGTTTAGCAGGTTTCAACCAGATCTCTCGGGTCCCTTGTTGTGGTAATTGTGCTCAGAATTAAGGTACGGATTTGGAGCTTGTGAATCAGCAGGTTTATGGCTTGAGTGAATTGTAGTTGCTGATATCGTGAGATGGTTGTGTATGTTTACTGTTGTGATTGCTGTTTTGCATATGAGTTAGCATACACGCATTATAATCTCATTTTAGCTATTGCAGCCATTGCTTTGTTGTTGTTGCTCTGTTTTCTTACCAGGATGCGAGGGCGAGCGGTGATTCCGCACTCTCATCTCCCTGCTGGGATTTGTTAGATCCTATGCGCCGAGTGGTTAACTACCACAGTTCATAGGTTGGGCAACGGCAGGTTGAGTTGTTGATGCATCTTGTATTGGTGGGCGAGTGGGGTGAGTGGGTAGCTCCCACATGTCCTACACTCACCGTGGCCACACATATCTATTGCAGATTCCGTTGAGCTGTGCATTGAGTTCTTTGGCTTCCTTCCTTGGTTGTAGCCTTCGGCTGTTGTCCCTGGTCTCATGCATAGCATCTGCATTTTATTCTTGCTGTTTACTGCTGTTTTGTAGTTGCTCTCCGTACTGGGGTTTGACCCCATGTCCCTCTGGGGCTTGGTTGTTTTGTTGTCTGTGTTGTTTTCAGGGAATCCAGGTTTTACAACTGGTCGTGGATTTCACCCAGCTGAAGGTGCCCCAGGAGGTGGTTAGAGTGTCCCAGTTATGTATATTATTTGTGTGCACTGGTATCACCGCGGGTGGGATGACCCGAGGTGATGCTTAGTTTATTACAGCTGGCTGATAGCCAGGGGATACAATTTTCTGTGCTACCTTGTTGTGTTGTAGCCTTTATGTGGTTAGTTTTGTAAACTGGAATATCTATTTTGAGTATTGTCGTATTTTAAATTATATTGTTTTAAACCGTCAGGCCAAAAGCAAAAATTTTACCCGTTTTTTAGTAGCTTCCGCTTGTGTTATGTGATTTACTTTGTTGTGAGCACGAAGCCTGACAGCAACTAATGGATCCGTTGTACCACTAGACTCCTTTGGCTTCTGTCTTCTGAACTTTTCTTGGGAATCATCATGGCTTGGTCCTCTACTGCTAGAAGATTGGCCATTACCTCTGCCGGTTTGCTCTACCAGCAGTCTTAGGAGTTGAGCGATACTAGCATTACTGTCATGGTTGGTTTCCTCTAAGGGATTACCTCTTCTACCTCTTCCTCTTCCTCTTCCTAACATCTTATAATCTATAACCCGTAATCCATCACATATAATTTATCAGAACATGCTAAAAATTTAAAGACAATGCTCTGAAAATAAACTTACAGCTTTGGAGAAACAGTCGATGAAATCTGATCCAACTGACAGTGCATGTGTTTATTGTTAGAGTAGATGCCCAACTAGCCAACTTGTGGCGTGTGGGTTTTATAGACTCTTGTATGAAACGATCTTTATATATGATATTTGCATTTGTTTATGGCGTTCTTTATTTTCATTATGATTATAATGTTAACAATTGTGTTGGATAAAGTCCTAGAATGCACCATAGTGTATGTTAGATGTGATAGTGGGTATGACGGCTATCATGAAACACATCTAATAGTCACTGTGTATTCTGAACTCGTTCCTAATCGATTGGGCCATAAAAATGAGGATAAGGCCGCCCGAGCAAGAGACTAGCATCTGCGATGCGAAGTACCATGTTTCATTGGTAGGGAACATTATGATGTTCTGAGCATGTAGATGGATAGTGACCTGGTGATCTATCGAACTACCCTCGTTCGGACTTTCCAAGTGGTTACCATTTTGTCGAGTGGAAAAGTCCGAGGTCTTGGTTGTACTGATTAGTCCTCACTACTCGAAACTTCATTAAGACTCTACATGATAGGCGTCTTGTCAGGCCCCGTGCTAATTAGAACAATTAACACATAATAAGCGCATAATCACGGTAAGCTTAAAATCAGGGCTTAAAAATTTTCAAAATCAATGGCCTGAACTTCAAATCATACATTCAAAATAGCAATAATAAAATACGAGTTGATTCAATTCCAACACAACAAGTATATCAGTCAAAACAAATCCCCAATACAAGATAACACGGGGCATCCCCCGGTTCAATACATATCATATATAGACTGGGACTCAAGGACGCGGGGATCGACCAGCTGAACTTCCACTCTGCCCAGCTTGGTTACCTAAAGCTCCTGCAAATGGGCACACAGACCCAGAAAAACAAAGCAGGAAACAAATACGAGGTCAAGCCTCAGTACGAAGAGCTATCAAAGCAGATAAACATGCAACATGCTATAAATCAATGCTATGAATGCATGAGGGCTATCAAGAAATCGGATAGCTAGACCAGTCTATCAACAGGCAACTCAAATCAAGCCTCTATACCACAC
>KV001958.1:82694-99234 GCA_001598015.1 Dorcoceras hygrometricum | reverse complement strand
CTATATATCAACATATATAAAGAAACATTGGGATGATCGATCGCGAGAGCTATGCGGTCCGTGGTTGCCAGTCACGGACCTGGGTCCAATCCTAAGGGTAATGCAATATGCAATGCAATCCTATTACAAAGCTTCCGATTTTACAGATCTTCGGTCTTCAATGTCTTGTTCGTCATTGTCCACCGTCTTCGGATGTCTTCCCACTAAATCTAGTAATTTACATTTAAATATACCATGACATACAAGGGATACATTTATCAAGGGGTGGGAACGGGCCACAAACAGGCCCACTTTAAATGATAATCAAAATATTTACAAACCGAATCACAAAAACCTATCGCATACACCTAACAAATTGGGCACGGCTCTCGATCATCCCAATCATGCAAATAATCTAATTAACATGCATAAATTAAATAATCCTATTATTTATCGTAAAATAATATTTTAATCATAAAATCGCATTTTATAATAAAATCGTATTTTGTCGATAAAATCAAATTTTAATCAACAAAATCTTATTTCATTATAAAATCATATTTTATAATTAAAATCATATTTTACTAATTTTAATTGTATCAAATTGGGCTTAAAACAATTCTAGGCCCAAAAACTCAAAATTTCAAAATCGACCAAAACGGGCCCGATATCGTATACTGGCCCGAAAAATTCACGGGCTGCCCGGGACAGTCCCAAACCAAACCCTAGAATAAATCAGCCGTCACGACATCGCTGGAGCTTCGCCGGAGCGGCGGCGGCGCCACCACGAAAAATCTCGCGGCGCACATCGGCCGGGCAACGTCGCGCCTAGCGCTCATCGTGCGTCATCGCACGCCACACAGCAGGCCGGCCATCGTGCTTTGGATGTCGCGGCCAGCGCGCGCACATGGCAGCCTCCTCGCGCAACCAGCGGTGCCCAACACCGGCGAGACGCAGCGGCCAAGACGCGCGATCATCGCGCAACGGGGCGCACGAGACCAGCGCTCATCAACCGCATAGCAGCGCGCGAAGCGGCACGCACGTCTCGGCCAGAAGTCGCTCGCCATGAGCGGCCAGCGTGCAGGCGTCGCGCACGCTCGTGCACGCGGCGATGAAGATGGGGAGCCGCCATGCGCGGCGGCGCCCTGGCCGATGCGACGTTGAATTTTCTTCGTTTCGATTCTGAAAATTGAGAGATTAGATACAATAAGGCAATAATGTATTGATCAGATCCGAAAGCCTGGCTCTGATACCACTGTTGGGTAGCCGCGGTGGATCCGGATCACGCCTCTCGGCGAGGCAGCGGAAGAACAAAATTGCCGGGAGACGATCAATACAATAAAAAACAATAAACAAATCTATGACATTCATAGGGCGTTTAGATTGCTACCTTGCTGGCAACTCGTGCCTGGCTCCGACCAGTTTCTCGAGGAAACCGGCACTTCACGGTAGATTGCGGTAGATAACGTCAATCAGGTCCATGATCGGAGACGGGATTCCTTCGTCAGCCTGCACTAGAAGGCCTGACGAGATCGGCGCGGACGGATTCTCCTCGTCAAGATTGGCCGGAACAATTTCCGGCAAACGGCGGCGACGGCGGCTAGCGGCGGCGGAGGCGGCGTGTTTAGAGAGGAAGGGGCGGCGGCCTTGATGCTTAGGGTTAGGGTTTTGTGTCTAATCATATGAGTTAATTAAGTCTAGGTCTACCTTAAGTAGACTTGGTGATGGATTTGGATCCGGCCCAACGGGCCCGGGTCCAACGGATGAACATTCGGTTCATCCCCATCACCGAGACTTCATCGTAACTCCGATCGCCGATCAGATCGGACCGATCGACTCAGTTTCCAAAACTGAGTACTATGATCTGAAAAACCATTTTTCAAAACCCCAATGCAAAATGACCGTTTTGCCCCTCAACAGCGGGAAATCCCGATTTGACCCCTGTTGACTTTTAGGAAGTCACACTCCCCAAAATCCTCTTCTCATGCTCAACACATTGAGCTCAGTATCCGTGCCTGCAAGAACTAGTTGGTCGTGGTTAGCGTACAGTATGGTCCTTTCAATCCATATATCCCGATCAGATCAACGACCATTGGTAAATCGAGGGTCGCTAAAGATCCGATAGCTATGCGTACATCTTGGAGAACGAATATTGACATCGCGTGTAACTAGGTAAACCCATTTACCTAAAACACTTCTAGTACTCTGGCCAGAGATTTATACACTATTATCCCCTCAGATAGCATAGGATATCCACGCATGTCTGCGAGCGGTGAATCCTCGACAACGATGCATCGACTCCTACATGCATCGGGGTCTCACCCAATCCCGCCGCCTGATGACCCCAAGTGAGTCGGCAAACGAGTCAAAGTGAGACACCTATCATGTAGAGTCTCAATGACGTTTCGAGTCGTGAGGACTAATCAGTACAACCAAGACCTCGGACTTATCCACTCGACAAATGGTAACCACTTGGAAAGTCCGAACGAGGGTAGTTCGATAGATCACCAGGTCACTATCTATCTGCATGCTCAGAACATCACAATGTTCCCTACCAATGAAACATGGTACTTCGCATCGCAGATACTAGTCTCTAGCTCGGGCGGCCTTATCCTCATTTTGACGGCCCAATCGACTAGGAACATGTTCAGAATACACAGTGACTATTAGATGTGTTTCATGATAGCCGTGATACCCACTATCACATCTAACATACACATTAGTGTATTCTAGGTCTTTACTCAACGCAATTGTTAATCATCATACAACACAATGAAAGTAAAGAATGCCATATAAGTAAATGCGAATATCATATATAAAGATTGTCATATACAAGAGTCTATAAACCCACACGCCACAAGTTGGCTAGTTGGGCATCTACTCTAACAACTGCACGCAGTATATCCTCTAAAGTCTGAATGGTCCTCTCTGATTGGACATCTGTCTGAGGGTGATATGCTGTACTCGTAGCCAATCTCGAACCTATCGCTGCTTGCAAAATCTTCCAAAATCGAAGGTGAATCTCGGATCTCACACATGGTCGACATACAACTTCGCCATTTTCTTCATCGAGCACCTCACATCATAGGTAATGAAATGGCTGAATTCGAGAGTCTATTAATTACCACCCAAATCGAATCGTATCCCCTACTCGATCGAGGTAGATGAGTCACAAAATCCATGGCGATGTGCCCCCAATTCCATTGGGGCACTTCTAAACTCTGTAGCAATCCACCAGGTCTCATTCTCTCAGCCTTGACCTGCTGGCAATTCAAACATCGAGCAACAAAACCAGAAATGTCGCTCTTCATGCCTTCCCACCAGTAATGAGACTTCAAAGCATGATACATCTTCTTCTCCCTCGGATTCATGCTATATCGACTGCAATGCGCTTCATTCAGAATAGTCTCTTTCAAATCAAACAAGTTTGGAACCACCAATCTTCCTCGAAATCTCAGACACCCATCCGAAGCAACAGAGAAATCATCAGACTGACCATTTTGAGCCTTAATCTTCAATTCGTGGATATACGGATCAGTCCACTGCGCCTCTCTGATGTAAATCACAATTTGTGGCTCAACATGAATCGAAGAAACTATGAAGTATTGATCACTCGGTTGGAATCACCAACCAGAAGTACTCAACTGCTCGTGGACTCTCGAGATACTCAAGGATGTTAGCATCGCAGGTTGGGCTTTCCTACTCAAAGCATCGGCTACTAAGTTCATCCGCCCAGGCTGATACTGTATCTCACAATCAAAATCCTTAAGCAACTCCATCCAACGACGTTGCCTCATATTCAAATCCTACTGGGTGAAGATATACTTCAAACTCTTGTGGTCGGTGTACACCACAAACTCCTCACCGTACAGATAATGTCGCCATATCTTCAAGGTAAACACAATCGCAGCCAATTATAAATCATGAACGGGGTATCTCGTCTCGTGAGGCTTCAACTGTCGAGATGCATATACAATCACGTACCCGTTCTCCATCAAAACACACCCTAAACCACTCAGAGAAGCATCAGAGCACACCACAAAACCTCCAGAACCCGAAGGCAAGGCCAAAACAGGAGCAATAGTCAACTTCTCCTTCAGCATCTGAAAACTCGACTCACACTCATCAGTCCAAACAAACTTCCTATCCTTCTGGGTCAACTGAGTCATCGGCCTGGCTATCAAAGATAACTTCTCAATAAAACGCCAATAGTATCCAGCCAATCCCAAGAAACTACGGATCTCGAAAACATTCCTAGGTCGCTCTCAGTTAAGATCTGCTTCGACCTTACTCGGATCCAAAGAAATTCCTTGCGCTGAAATCACATGACCCAAGAAGATAACTGTATCTAGCCAAAATTCACACTTGCTAAACTTGTCATACAATTGTGAGTCCCTCAATCTCTGCAACACTAGCCTCAAGTGCTCTTTATGCTCTCTGAAACTCTTCGAATGCACCAAGATGTCATCTATGAAGACAATCATGAATTGATCGATGTACTCGCTAAAGACGCGATTCATCAAATCCATGAACACAGCAGGAGCATTCGTCAATCCAAACAGCATCACAAGAAACTCATAATGCCCATATCTTGTTTGGAAAGCTGTCTTCGCTACATCAGCGTCTCTAATCCACAACTGGTGATAGCCAGATCGCAAATCAATCTTCAAGTACACGGCCGATCCTTGCAACTGATCGAACAAGTCATCAATCCTCGGCAAGGGATACTTGTTCTTTATTGTCGCTTTGTTCAACTGCCGAAAATCAATACACATCCTCATAGATCCATCTTTCTTCTTCACAAACAGAATCGGAGCTCCCCAAGGTGACATACTCGGTCGAATGAAGCCTTTCTCAAGAAGATCTCTCAACTGATCCTTGAGTTCTTTCAACTCTTCTGGTGCCAACCGATATGGAGCTCTAGAAATCGGGGCTGTACCAGGCACCAACTCTATACTGAATTCAATCTCTTGTCTCGGAGGGAATCTAGGAATCTCGTCTGGAAACACATCTGGTAACTCTCGAGAAATCGGAACATTGCTCAGCTCCACTCTCGACTCATGGGAAACATCTAGGGTATAGATCATAAACCCTGAATTCTCTAGCGACAACAAACTAAACATCTCCATGGCTGACACCATAGGAATCTTAGGTCGCCAATCAGCACCGCAGAACTCCCATTTCTCTCCAGATCGAGGCCTAAACCTCACCAGACCATGGAAACAATCAACAGTCGCTCTATTTTCAGTCAACACGTCCATACCCAAGATACAATCAAAATCTCTAATTCCCAAAGCAATCAGATTGGTCACCAAACATGCTCATAAAATCTAATCAGGCAATCCAACACCACCTCTCCGGACAACAGACTCACACCAGCAGGGGTAGACACAGAGACAACATCACAGAGTGGGGAAGAACTCAACCCACGCTCATACACTAACAACTCAAACAATCAACAGTCGCTCTATTTTCAGTCAACACGTCCATACCCAAGATACAATCAAAATCTCTAATTCCCAAAGCAATCAGATTGGTCACCAAACATGCTCATAAAATCTAATCAGGCAATCCAACACCACCTCTCCGGACAACAGACTCACACCAGCAGGGGTAGACACAGAGACAACATCACAGAGTGGGGAAGAACTCAACCCACGCTCATACACTAACAACTCAGAAATGAAGGTAGCTGAAATCTAAATTCAACGCTGATTTCACTCGATAACCAGCAACTCATATCTGATCAACTCTTTGCCAAATATGAACAACCAGAAATCACAATTTCCATGACAAGTCTTAATCCAAAAGCTGCTTAACCATTAAATCATATTACAGATTTCTAGTCCTCACAATATTGTTTTAACTACGCTTAAAACCGTAAATGTGCTTTCGAATATAAGAGTTTAGGTTGAGTTGTTTCCGCATGATTTTAACTCATAACTCAATCTGTATCTCGGTGCATTAAAATTCAAGAACACTGAGCTATTGCAGCTCAAGATTTAAGAAACCAGACTGCGTGTGTTGAACCAGCTCACAGAGCAGCTGGTAATCTGAACCAGCTCGCAGAGCCTTAGCCAGTTCCACGACGATCTAGTTTCTGGTTGCGTGCTGGTTTTTAACTCCCAAAATTTTATAATGCATGTAACTCATAGCTGTTGGTGTTTAGGCTGTGTGAGAGCCTACGTGAGTTGTGGCAGAGCTCATGAACACCTCCTGTTTTTCGATCCCAACAAGTGGTATCAGAGCACTTTTGCAATCTGGTACCCCATGTAATGGGACAAACAAGTGGTATCAGAACACTTTTTGTTAGAACAATATTTATAAGTTTTGGTGATAACAAAAATAAGACAAGATGATATTGGACAATCAGTTGTCGCATTCTTCAGGAGATCGTTTTATCTACAGTGGTATTTCAGCAGTTGGAGTATTCGTGAGATTTCAGCAGATGTTGTCTCGATCAGCGAGTACCGATTTGAGTTTCAGCGTGTTTTGCTAAAGATTGCTAAACGACAGCGTTTTGATAAGTTAGAACGACGTTGTTGGAGTGCACAGTTTCGTATCAGCAGATGAAGTAATCAGCAGATACTTTCTTGAAGAGTTCAGCAGTTGGTTAAGTCTATTTGTTGGAGATTGCGATACGACTGCGTTTGGTTAAGTTGGAACGACAGCGTATTGATTTGCTTAAACAATTCAGCAGAAGCGTTCTTTAGAGAATTCAGCAGAAGTATTGTTTCAGCAGATGGCTACAGTGACTTGGACCAGCAATTGATGTTAACCAGCAGATGCTTTACAAAGATAATAAAACGGCGTCACTTAAATAAGTTGACACGACATCGTTTTATCGCTAAAGGAATCAGCAGATGGAAAAACACATATGCATATCAGCAGGTATATTCTTCCAAGTGTTTTTCCAGTCGAAGTTTTTGACAACGACGATGGATGTAAGTGCTGGTTATCAAAGTAATTTCAGGTGCAAGCTCAAAGTGTTTCAAATACGATCGTTTGCTCATAAGGAAAAGATTTGTACGATCGTACAGTTGCCTGGAATGAAGGAGACAAGTTAGGTACTATTTTGGGTAAATAGTACAGTGTACAGAGGCCGAAGAGCTGATGATCGCTACAGAAAAGACGAGCGATACAAACGCGATGACGAAGATAATGAAAGAAATGTTGAGAAGTCCAAGGACAAGTCCAAGGACAAGTTCAAAGAAATATCAAGCGACAGAAAGATGAAGACCAACAGCAACAAAAGATTCAGTCGCAAGCATGATCGCAAAGTGTTGGTTGCTGAAGAAAGCACCAAAAGCTGGGCTGATAGCGACTCAGATACATCCAGCAGCAGCTCATCTTCAAGTGAGAGTGAACAGGAGGAGGTTCACTGCTTCATGGCTGACCAAACAGATGAAGATGAGGTATTTGATTTCTCGAATGTTGAATTTACACGTGATGACCTTGTCATAGCACTTAATGACATGGTAAAAGAGTACCGTAAGCTTTCTCATTCATTCGAGGAAGCTAAGGCTGAAAACATAAGTTTAAAGAGTAGTTCAGCTGAATCAAGTTCTGATGAGCTTGAAGATGTTGACATTCTAAAAACTGAGTTGAGTAAGCTACAAGCGGAGAATGAGTTGTTGAAAAATGAGATCAGCGAGCTCAAGACTGAAGTCGCTAAATCGACTGTAGAAATGAGCTCCTGGAACAAGGCTAATCTTTCTCTCCAAAAGCTATATGAAAGACAAAAGCAAGCCAGTGATAAGACTGGTATTGGATTCAACAATAGTGAGTTCTTTGAAGGAGAGACAAGTACTCAATCACGACCAGCCCACGACAAGTTCAATAAAATGAGCTTTGTCAAAGCTGATATGATATATAATTGTCTTGAGTCAGTGAAGTATGATAATCAGAACTCCCCAAAGCTGAACGAAAATGGAAAAGCTGGTATCGGCTTTTCAAAACCTGAGAGGTTCAAACCTAACTGGATAAAGAACAGATTGGATAAAGACAAAGCGAAAGCTAGTCAAAAATCATTTGTTCCTAACCAGTCGTGGCATAACTCGAAGAAGGTTAAATCGGGTTGGAAAAAGTTTCAGCAGAGGAGAGATCAACATGATCATTATATGAAACCAAGACTCAAAAGAACAGCACCAGATTTTGCACACACTTTCGTGGATCCTAGAAGTGGAAAAACCGTAAGGATTGTTCAAATCTGGGTCCCGAAAGGGGTAATCCAATCAGGACCCAAGTAAAATTGGGTACCAAAAGTGAGTTTCTTGCGTGCAGGTCAGCAGGTACGAACCAGAAGACACATCAAAAATATGGTATCTGGATAGTGGTTGCGCAAGACATATGACTGGAAATCCGAAGCTGCTGAAAGATGTGATTCCTCACAAAGGAGCAAAAATTGTCTTCGGAGATAACGCATATGGTAACACTGTGGGTAAGGGTAAGCTTATCCATGGTAACATTTCAATTGCTGATGTAATTGTTGTTGATAACTTGCGTTACAATTTGATTAGAATCAGTCAACTTTGTGACAAAGGTTTTCTTGTTAATTTTCAACAACACACGTGCACAGTTCAGGACTCAACTGGTCTAACTGTGTTGGTGGGTAAGCGTTCTGGGAACACTTACGTTATCAACTGGTTAGAACAAGTGAAGTCTGAACACTTGTGTCTTGCAGCTGGCTCTTCCAAGAGCTGGTTGTGGCACCAGCGGATGAATCATTTGCACTTCAAAACTATTGCTAAATTGAGCACGCATGATATGGTTTCTGGCCTGCCAAAAATAACTTTTTCAAAGGACAAGATTTGTGCAGCTTGTCAACTGGGAAAACAAATAAAATCTACTTTCAAAACCAAAGGCGGTAAACGTTCTTCCCGAAGCTTAGAGCTTTTGCATATGGATCTTTTTGGTCCTGTTTCTATAACCAGCTTAGGGGGAATGAACTACACCCTAGTTGTCATTGATGATTTTTCCAAATATACTTGGGTGGTGTTTTTAAAAGCAAAATCAGATACCGCTGACCAGTTGATTAGGCTTTTAAAACGTTTACAAAATGACAAATCTTGTACAGTCAACCGGATAAGAAGTGATCGAGGAACAGAGTTTTTAAATCAAAAAATTATCTTCTTATCTGGATGATATTGGAATAAAGCATGAGCTTTCAGCAGCTAGAACTCCTCAGTAAAGTGGCCTAGCTGAGAGGAGAAATCGAACTTTAAAAGAAGCTGCTAGATCCATGATTGCTTATTCAGGCATTTCGCAAAAATTTTGGGCAGAAGCAGTTAATACAGCATGCTATACTCAGAACAGATCAATGATAAATAGGATGCATGATAAAACGCCCTATGAGATCTGGAATAGCAAGAAGCCTGACATTTCATGCAGGTATCTTTTTAGGATATTCAGCAGTGAGCAAAGCTTATAGAGTGTTCAACAGCAGAAGCTTAAATGTTGAGGAAACAGCTCACGTAGTTTTCGATGAAACTAGCTTCAAGTCCAACTCACCTGCAAGCCTTCACGATTTATGCTCACGTTTAGAATCAACAAGTCTTGACGACTCAGACGATGACGTGGCACCAAGAACATCAGCTGAGGGGGAACAACCAGCAGTGGTCACAACGCACAACTACGTTCAACAAGATTCATCAGGTAATCAAGTTGTTATTGATTTAACTAACTTGGATCAGCAGGATCAAATTACAAGTGCACCAGCTGCTGAAAACGAGGCGTCGAAGAATCAAGCTAATATACCAGCAGACGACGCACAACCATCGACTGGCCAACCAGCAGGAAGCAATTCCCAAATCGTATCAAGTTCTTCTGCTGAACATCCAGTCGCGCGAAATTGTCAAGTAGTATCTCCTGCTGGTCAATCAGCGCCTAGCGCATCAAGTCTACCTGCTGATGTACCAGCAGCAAGCATCTCTTACCAGCAGGAAGCAGACGCACAAGCTAGCGATTCAAATCAATTAGCGTCTGCTGAACCAGCAGTTGCAACTCATCCAGCAACTCAGGGGGAACAACAATCAAATCCCATTGGACTTGATCTTCGGTGGAATAGAAATCATCCACCTGAGCAAGTCATAGGTAATTTTGAATCCCCTGTTCGCACTAGAGGCCAGCTATCTCAGTATGATCATTTTGATGCTGCATTCATCTCGCATATAGAACCAAAAACAAATAGATGAAGCCTTGCTGACCCAAGCTGGATAGAAGCTATGCAAGAAGAGCTAAATCAATTTGCACGAAATAAAGTATGGCAACTTGTACCTAGACCTAAAAATCATTCAGTAATAGAAACTCGTTGGGTCTTCAGGAACAAGCTAATTGTTTGTGTACTAACGCTTTTGCAGGTTGATAAGCCATTGCTTAAATCAGCAGCAGGTTTGTTGTTCAGGGGGAACGACTAGCCTACCTGCTGAAATAAGCGTTTCGTGCGTTTGGAGTATATTAGTCGTAGGGGGAACCAGGTGCTGATTTAATAAGCGTGACGTCAGCAGAACATGTTGCTGCTGGACTTTAGAAACTCTTTAGGTCTTCTTGAGTTGCCTTAATTGTTTGTGTACTAACGCTTTTGCAGGTTGATAAGTCATTGCTATCAGCAGCAGGTTTGTTGTTCAGGGGGAACGACTAGCTACCTGCTGAAATAAGCGTTTCCTGCGTTTGGAGTATATTAGTCGTAGGGGGAACCAGGTGCTGATTTAATAAGCGTGACGTCAGCAGAACATGTTGTTGCTGGACATACTCAGCAGTTGCGTGTATACTGCTGGTGCTTATAAGTTATCAGCACTTGCCATCCTCAGCGCAATATTGAATCAGCAGTAGTGTTTTTACACTTACTGTATCAGCAGTTGTGACTATATACCTTTGGCGCGAAGTTATCTATTTTTTGTACTTTATTAAAATTTTGGAAAATGCTTTTCACCGTACGATCAAAACCTTTTGAAAATTTTCAAATCTTTTTCAAAATTGTACGCGCTAACGGATGGTTGACACGTGTCTTACCATGAAAACAGTCACATCAACATTTTCTCTCTCCAAAAACTCTTTGCATTCTTTACTTATTTACCATCTGACTGTTCATTCTCTTTTACCTTGCTTATTTGCTTTCAATCGTATTTCTCTTGCGCATATTTTCTTCTGCAAAGATTTTTACAGGCGTTCTCTTCGACTATCTACAATTCGAAATGGCTTCCTCTTTCTACTCAAATTATCAGCATGTGGATTTTGAATCCGTTCTCAGCATGGATGACCACGGTATGGTGTCGATGTTTGAAGCTCTTATGGCTTCCGGCCTTAGAGGTTTTCTGGGATGCCCAGCAGTAGTTTATGAAGATGCTTTGGTTGACTTCTTTGAAAACGCATCTGTTCGTAGTGGGGTGATTATCAGTACCGTGGGTGGTCAGTTAGTGGAAATCTCGGAGGAACGGTTTGCAGAATCTTTTGAGCTTCCTGTAGATGGTTTTGGGGATTTATCGGAGATTCCCAAGGATGCAATTTTCGATGCTCGGAGCATCGTTTCTTTATCTGGTGAGCCAATCAGTTTGTCAGGAAGGAAGAACCAAATGAAAATGCCCTTTCGCCTTCTCTGTGATATTATGGCTAAAGCTATTTCTGTTAAGGCCGGGTCCTTCAATGCTATCACGGTTGAGAATTTTTCGTTGATAACGGCGGTTGTTTGCAGGATTAAGATGAACTGGGCTAAGTTTTTGTTCAGTATCTTGAAGAAGATGGTATCTCCAGGGTCCAAGCAAGCTAAAGGGTTTGCCATTCAAATCAGTCTGTTGCTGGCGACTTTTCCTTCTCTGGAGTTGGGTGAGTCCTCAGAGTTCCCAGCCTCCAAGGTCCTCACTAAGAAGACCGTGCATCGATTTGTCTCCATTCATGATCGAGACAGTGCTGAAGAAGTCACTGGGGAAGTTAAGCAAAGGGCTGTCTCTAAGAAGAGACCTGCTGGCGATTTTGGAACAGCAGTGCCCAAAAAGAAGAGGTCTTTCAAGAAGAAATCTATTTCTTCTATCTCTTCCCTGGAGTTGGTAGAGGTCGCAGAAGAGGCTATACCTATTCAGCAGGTAGCAGAGCCTTCTGCTGATGATGTGGATGTGATAATTCAGCAGGTGCTTGATGAAACTCGAGCAGCTGACGCACCTGCTGATATAGCTCAACCAGCAGTTACTGAAGAGAAGCTTTGGTTTGATCTTCCTTACGACGATCTCGTTAAGCAATGGGAGGCTGAACGTCCAGTGGTCACTGCGAGTGACACTGAGGAAGACATAGCAACTGTGGATGTTGCTCCTGCTGATGGGGATCAGCAGGTCCAGGAATTTGTGGCCCCAATCTCTGCTGAAGATATGCTCAGTACTGATGAGAAAATGTCGCTGGATGATATTCTTTTGACAATTCCGGTTGATATTCCTCTGCCCTCCTCCAGCATGGAGATTACTAAGATTACGATGGGAAAATCAATAAAGATTCCAGGCGTAAATAAGTGGACCTGGTTTCTGAAGAGTCTTCCTCGCATCCCTGCTGAAGATAAAGGTAAAAAAGTTTTGGTGGAGAAAGACCCTGTTAAGGGCAATCCTGCTAAAGAGCATTATTCTTTGATTTGTGCAGACATCGAATTGCTTGTGAGTTTGCGAGCACAGGTAATTGATGAGGTCGCTACATTCTTTCATTCTTTCAGCCTGAAGAAACTGGCTATGATCAATTTTGAGGAGATGTATAGGAAGGAAGAGCAAGTTCTGTCCTGGGGAGAAACAGAGTCTCCTCAGGAAGCCATTCAGCGGAAATTTTATATTCTGCTCAAGTATAGAACAGTTTTGGTTTGAAGTTCTTGGAAGCATGGAGGGCCAACTTTGCTCCTGGACAAGGCTCTTCGGCTGTTGATATTCAAGTAATTGAGCTGCTTTCGGACCTCTATCTTTCTTTCTTGGAGGAATTGGCGAAGGAGGCGCGAGCTCATAATCTTATCTGGAACAAGCCCTGCTGTTCTAAAATTTTTGAAGGGAGCCCACGCGATCGAGGCGCTGTAATTGCCAGAACCAACTCAAATACTCGATCGTCGTGCTGGATTAGGACAATGATTTTGGTTGATGGAATGTGGACAGTGGAGCTTTGTGCTGATAAGTGGGTTAAAATTCCCCGGAAGGTTATTTCTACTGAAGTTCCTCGTCAGCGGCAATTTTATGACACTCTACCTACAATGAGTGCATTTTTCAGGCTGATGAGGAAGCGGTGGGCTGATGTATGTTTGGAGGTTGTTGAATTTTGCGCTGCGAAGAGACTTCTTCCTGTTGGTTCTACTCAGTTTTGCAGATCTTTACAGTTGGTTGAACCAGTTTCCAGTTTTGCTTCTAGCCGGTCTTCAGTTTTTGCTCTCAGAGTTTCTCAATTTTGCTCAATATTCATTGATTTGAGTTTATTCAATTGGTTGCCAAGTACAGATATCTCAGAGTTTCTTTCATCTATTGCGTTGTAGAATTTTGCGCTGCGAAGAGACTTCTTCCTGTTGGTTCTACTCAGTTTTGCAGATCTTTACAGTTGGTTGAACCAGTTTCCAGTTTTGCTTCTAGCCGGTCTTCAGTTTTTGCTCTCAGAGTTTCTCAATTTTGCTCAGTATTCATTGATTTGAGTTTATTGAGACACAATCCGGTAATGAGTCTACTGCTGGCGGTCCCAAAGGTCATGTAGGGACAGCTCCAGAGAATGAGGGATGAATTGATGATGAGTAGGAGGAGAGCAGTAACCAGACCGAGAAGGAAGCTGCTACCAACGCGGGCTCTATTGTTGTGAGGTATGGACCTGAGCAACCAGCTCAGCAGTCCCTGAAGTTTACTGGAACAGGTATCTTTACCCCTGTGGAAATCCAGGAGATAAATTGAGCGACGTATTTTTTCCAAAATAAATCACGCCGCCAAGGGTTGAAGAGAACTGTCAGTTAGTGCTAAAATCTGCGTGGGAAGATGTACCTGATAGGCTGGCTGCGTTTGATGAATGGATACACTTCCGCATAGTGGTAAGAATCAAAAATGTTTTGTATTTTGAAAGGTTAGCTCAGATTGAAGAGCAGTTTTTGTTTTGGGGAGAGACGGAGCAGGTCACTAAATTGTTTGAGTGACGATCGCTCATATTGTACAAGCCTTATGAGATGGAGGTGCAGAAGCGAGTAGATGAGCACTTGGCAAACTTCAAACCAGCTGAGCCTTCTGTGAAGTATGACTACATGTGCATTCGATTTCTAAGCCGGGAACTTAAGGAAATTGCAAGGTAACACAGGGATTTGCGAGCACTACCAGGTCTACCTCTTGTCGCTCCGAAAGCTTCCAGTGCAGGCGATGCTGCAAGTATCGACATCCCATAGATTACTTTGTCTCAGCCATCACAACCACAGATTCTTGCTTTTGAGTTTGCCACTCAGGCCAAACAGGAGCAGGCAGCGGCAAGGAAAACAGCTCTGCGGGACGAGTAGCTTGATGAGATCGTGAGGAACGTGGTGAATGTGGAGGAAACAGAAAAATAAAGGGAACAATTGGATTCTGTAGATGGACACCATAACAAGGAGCAATCGGCTCCTGAAGAACAGGACCAGCATCAACAGAGTTCAACCCATTCTTGTTCCAATTTTGGTTCCTATTCTAGCCCCGATACCAGTTTAAGTCTGAGCCCTAGTCTCAATCGAGGTCCCAACCCATCAAATTTCCAGATGGTTGTACATACAGAAAACAGAGAAGATAATCAACGCCCAGATCACGAAGACAATGAAGGTTCTTCCTAATCTAGTCCACAGCAGGTCTTTGTTTCTAGTCCCCCAGAAAGTCTTACTGTAGATGTTAAGCTCGAAGAGGTAGAAAAATCCGTCTTTTCATTGGATTCAAATATGCTTTCTATGGATTCAAAGGTACAATCCATGGATTCAAGAGTCATATCTTTGGACTCCAAAGTTGAACAATTGTTGAATGTTCAGACATTCCTGAAGCACGACTTTAATACTTATAAGCGCGCATTCTCTGAAAAGATGGATACGGCGTTGCTTCTTCCCAGACCTCATTGGAAACCAGCCTCGTTCCTCAATTTACCGAGCATCAGCTACAGATTGCCAGTGATCTTGATTTTGTCAAATTACAGCTGGCAGAATTTGTTAATCACCTCAAGGAGGTTGGTGATGCCAAAAAGGTGGAAGGAGGACAAAGAAATGGACCAAGATGAGGACCAAGCAGCGGGCCGAGCAATAGAAAGGGGGAAGGATCAAGCGGCTATAAAAAGAGTAGATGGTTTTGAGATGGTCTTAGCTGATTTTTTGTTAGAACAATATTTATAAGTTTTGGTGATAACAAAAATAAGACAAGATGATATTGGACAATCAGTTGTCGCATTCTTCAGGAGATCGTTTTATCTACAGTGGTATTTCAGCAGTTGGAGTATTCGTGAGATTTCAGCAGATGTTGTCTCGATCAGCGAGTACCGATTTGAGTTTCAGCGTGTTTTGCTAAAGATTGCTGTTAGAACAATATTTATAAGTTTTGGTGATAACAAAAATAAGACAAGATGATATTGGACAATCAGTTGTCGCATTCTTCAGGAGATCGTTTTATCTACAGTGGTATTTCAGCAGTTGGAGTATTCGTGAGATTTCAGCAGATGTTGTCTCGATCAGCGAGTACCGATTTGAGTTTCAGCGTGTTTTGCTAAAGATTGCTAAACGACAGCGTTTTGATAAGTTAGAACGACGTTGTTGGAGTGCATAGTTTCGTATCAGCAGATGAAGTAATCAGCAGATACTTTCTTGAAGAGTTCAGCAGTTGGTTAAGTCTATTTGTTGGAGATTGCGATACGACTGCGTTTGGTTAAGTTGGAACGACAGCGTATTGATTTGCTTAAACAATTCAGCAGAAGCGTTCTTTAGAGAATTCAGCAGAAGTATTGTTTCAGCAGATGGCTACAGTGACTTGGACCAGCAGTTGATGTTAACCAGCAGATGCTTTACAAAGATAATAAAACGGCGTCACTTAAATAAGTTGACACGACATCGTTTTATCGCTAAAGGAATCAGCAGATGGAAAAACACATATGCATATCAGCAGGTATATTCTTCCAAGTGTTTTTCCAGTCGAAGTTTTTGACAACGACGATGGATGTAAGTGCTGGTTATTAAAGTAATTTCAGGCGCAAGCTCAAAGTGTTTCAAATACGATCGTTTGCTCATAAGGAAAAGATTTGTACGATCGTACAGTTGCCTGGAATGAAGGAGACAAGTTAGGTACTATTTTGGGTAAATAGTACAGTGTACAGAGGCCGTTTCTCCATGCTTGCACAAATATGGAAAGAAGACAAATTGGCTCTGTGAATGAGCAGTTTACCTTGTAGTGGAGCAGGAATTACGGTGTACGATTTTGGCAGTAATTCAAACGGGATTCATTTTCCTTTGGAGAATTAATACGACCGTTGCAGTCGAAGCCTATAAATATCAGCAGCAGTGTTGAAGAAAAAACACTTCGCTTATTATCTATTGCTGTCACGCTGCCAAAATCTATACAGAGCTTACACTTCGTTGATATCT
>KV001958.1:63311-80814 GCA_001598015.1 Dorcoceras hygrometricum | reverse complement strand
ATCAGCTCAGCAGATACTTTCTTGAAGAGTTCAGCAGTTGGTTAAGTCTATTTGTTGGAGATTGCGATACGACTGCGTTAAGTTGGGTTGGAACGACAACGTATTGATTTGAACATTTCAGCAGAAGCGTTCCTTAGAGATTTCAGCAGAAGTATTGTTTCAGCAGTTGGCTACATATTGTTAACCAGCAGATGCTTTACAAAGATAATAAAACGGCGTCACTTAAATAAGTTGACACGACATCGTTTTATCGCATGAAAGGAATCAGCAGATGGAAAAACGCATATGCATATCAGCAGATGAATTCTTCCAAGCGTTTTTCCAGTCGAAGTTCTTGACAACGACGATGAAGATAGTGCTGGTTTCCAAACTTATTTCAGGCGCAAGATCAAAGTGTTTGAAATACGATCGTTTGCTCATAAGGAAAAGATTTGTACGATCGTACAGTTGCCTGGAATGAAGGAAACAAATTAGGTACTATTTTGGGTAAATAGTACAGTGTACAGAGGCCGTTTCTCCATGCTTGCACAAAAATGGAAAGAAGACAAATTGGCTCTGTGGATGAGCGTTTGACCTTGCAGTGGAGCAGGAATTACGATGTACGATTTTGGCAGTAATTCAAACGGGATTCATTTTTCCTTTGAAGAATTAATATGACCGTTGCAGTCGAAGCCTATAAATATCAGCAGCGGCGTTGAAGAAAAATACTTTGCTTATCATCTATTGCTGTAACGCTGCCAAAATACATACAGAGCTTTCACTTCGTTGATATCTTAAAAAGCTCAAGACTCGAAGAACTTATCGTTTCAATCTTCATTAGAAATACCTTCGAGTCAATCTTCTGGTTATTCATTGTTGATACCAGAAGATATTTACAGTCTCTAGATTCGTGTTTTCATGATCGTACAGTTGCCTGGAATGTAGGAGACAAGTTAGGTACTATTTTGGGTAAATAGTACAGTGTACAGAGGCCGTTTCTCCATGCTTGCACAAATATGGAAAGAAGACAAATTGGCTCTGTGAATGAGCAGTTTACCTTGTAGTGGAGCAGGAATTACGGTGTACGATTTTGGCAGTAATTCAAACGGGATTCATTTTCCTTTGGAGAATTAATACGACCGTTGCAGTCGAAGCCTATAAATATCAGCAGCGGTGTTGAAGAAGATATACTTCACTCATTATCTATTGCTGTAACGCTGCCAAAATCTCTACAGAGCTTTCACTTCGTTGATATCTTCAAAAGCTCAAAGACTCGAAGAACTTATCGTTTAATCTTCATTTGAAATACCTTCGAGTCAATCTTCTGGTTATTCATTGTTGATACCAGAAGATATTTACAGTCTCTAGATTCGTGTTTTCATTGATATATTCATTGAGTCTGTAAACGAACTGTCTATTCAAAGAAGTTCGAAAAACTTTCAAAGCATTGTAAAAACCAGCAGCGAAGTCTGCGTGAAGTATTGTAAAGCGCTAGGAGTTCTCGTAGCTGCGGGTTACGGGATCGGGTGTTTGTAGAAAGGCTACTCACATCAAAGTCTTTTAGTGCTACCTTCCGAGGAGGAAGAAGGGGAGACGTAGGATATTGATATCCGAACTTCCAGAAACAAACTCTTGCCTCAATCTTTTACTTACGCATTTATTTACTGTTGCGCATTGTTCATTGTTCACAAACCAATCAGCCTATTTCCGCACATATATTGTTGGCTGAGAAGTGTACTGAGAACCAAACATTTTAAAAGAGTTTTGAAATAGAAAAATCGAAGGAGTTCATTCAACCCCCCCTTCTGAACTCCTATTTGCTTAGTGATCCTATTTCCGGGACCATCACTTTTGCAATCTGGTTCCCCGTGTAACGGGACAAACAATTATCATTTGTAGCAAACCTTCTACTACTTTGTTAGACTCAGGTGCAACCCATTGGTTTATATAGGAATCTTTTGTTAATAAATTACCCATCCAGCCTGAACTATTACCCACGGGCTATCGTGTAATTGTACCCTCAGGAGAAGAACTTTTAGCTCATAGTGTATTTCCTAGAATGGAACTTAGGTTACAAGGGTATTAGTGTCTACTGATTTGATCATATTACCCATACCCGAGATTGATTTGATTTGGGGTATGGATTGGTTAACCAAGTATGGAGTGGTCATCGATTTTGAGCAAAAGGTTGTAGAAGTTAAACCACCCCAAGGAAATCAGTTCTCATTTAAAGTTGCCCAAGGTAGGAGAATTCCTCATCTGATTTCAGATTTGAAGGCCAGAGCAGCTTAAGGAAGGGCTTTCAAGGATTTTTGGCTAGTATATCCTCTGTAGTAGGAGAAGGGAAACCCAAGCTGTCGGAAGTAGAGGTAGTGAACGAATTCCCCGAATTATTCCCTGACGACCTCACTGGTCTACCACCAGATGGGGAATTGAAATTTGCGATTTAGCTGGTGCATAATGAAACCCCTGTTTCCAAACCGCCGTATAGCTCACACCTACAGAGATGAAAGAATTGAAAGAACAAGTCCAAGATCTACTGGAGAAAGGCTTCATTCGACCAAGTACCTCGTCGTGGGGAGCCCCTATGCTGTTTGTGAAGAAGAAAGATGGCAGTATGAGGTTATGCATAGATTACAGAGAGCTGAATAAGCTAACTGTAAAAAACAAGTATCTCCTTCCAAGGATTGAAGATCTGTTTGACCAATTATAGGGAGCATCGGTGTTTTCCAAGATTGACCTTCGATCTGGGTACCATCCGATGAATATCAAGGAAATAGATATCTACAAGACTGCCTTCACGACACGCTATGGTCATTACGAGTTTTTCGTTATGACTTTTGGATTAATGAATGCAACTTAAGCTTTCATGGACTTGATGAACAGAATGTTCCAACCTTTCCTGGATCAATTAGTGATAGTGTTCATAGACGACATTCTTGTGTATTCCAAGAGCAGAGAAGAGCATCGAATCAGCTTAGTATAGTATTGAAAATTTTTTGGGATAAACAACGCTTTGCTAAGTTTAGCAAGTGTGAGTTCTGGTGTGAGAAGGTTTCTTGTCTTGGTCATGATATTTCTAAGGATGGACTAGAAGTCAACCCATCGAAAGTGGAAGCAGTTCGGGAATGGCCTGTGCCTAAGAGTGTTACTGAGATTCGTAGCCTTTTAGGTCTCGCAGGTTATTATAGGCGATTGATCAAGGGTAAGATAGTAGTTCCATTTGACGACCTTAACCAAGAAGCACGTTAGGTATGACTGGACCCCTGAGTGCCAAGTGAGTTTTGATAAGTTGAATCACGCTTTGGAAGATGTCCCTGTTTTAGCCATGCCTTCGGGACAAGGTAATTATGTTCTCTTCACTAATGCGTCTAAGATGGGTCGGGCCGCTGTGTTGATGCAAGATCAAAGAGTGATTGCCTACTCTTCTAGGAAATGAAGACTCAATTCTAGGAAATTGAAGACTCATGAGAAGAACTACCCAATGCACAATCTGGAACTAGCAGAGGTAGTATTCTATTAAAGATTTGGAGGCACTATCTTTATGGAGAGAGATGCAAAATTTTTACTGATCACAAGAGCCTCAAATACTTCTTCACACAGAAAGGGCTGAACATGAGGCTGCGGAGATGGCTAGTGTGGCGCCTTAGTCCATCGATTTACTATTAAATCTCGTAAGTACGAAGAAATATTCGTACAACCTTTTCATTTGTAGGATTCGTAGAAAACATAAAATTCAAGGATGATTTTGCAATTTTAGAAAATGATTCAGATTGCGTATTGTAACAGAGCATGAATTGCTATGTTAAGAAGCTGATAAGAATCATGTGAGCTTATCTCATTCAGACTGGAAATAATTAATCATAACAAAGTCCGATATAGAAATACATAACAACATATTTGCCTAATGATCAACCAAACAAAAGAGATGCGGTCTGAAACAGCGTGGAAATGCAGGTTCGTCGATAAACAATCTCCCAGTCTGCTTCAGTTCGCACCGGACAGCTCACGCTAAACCTCCTCACCTACAACCATGAAAGCTCATGAGGCTAGGGATCCAGCATGTAAAGTCTGGTAATAGCAATTCACTCAGCATAGATGAAATGAAAACAACATAGATTTAACATAAATGAAGTAAACATTAATTGTGAATTTTTTAAAACTTCTATGGTTATAAAACAATCCGTTGATTATAATTCATTTTCTGTATGAGATGTGACACAGAGACGAACTATCACCTATTATCATTCATGTTTGGAGGGGCACCCCTATCCGTCGACCGACATTCACACTCCCGTAAGATGACCGTTTGTTATCTTTGCCACGGTTCATAAAAGCTTTGAAATTTACTTCCTCTCTAAACTATCGGTTCATGCAGCCAAGCGGTTCGTTTCGTTAAAGACTCCAATTTTATTTGAAAAGACTACTAGGAGTATGATTGAATACAACTGAAGGAATTCTGAATTCAGCTCAGAATTGAAAATCAGATCACGAACTTAGTTCAGATACTTTTCGGAAGAGAGTATGAGAGTGAGAGAGATGAAATTCTAGGATTTCTTGATGTGCTTTTCAGACTCTTGGGCATCCTATTTATAGAGTTCGAAGAGTCAGAGAGGCTTTTGCTGAATAGTCATGACTCTTAGGAAATATTTAATCGTAGCCATAGATCTACATCCAAAGGTCCGAATTGTGTCTATTCTTAAATATCACGACCTTTCCTTCTGCAACTCTTTAATTGGTCAGATCGCATCCATCCATCTAAAATCAGACAGTCTAGATTGCATGGTTTCATCAATGTCCGGTATCTTGTCCTTTCACAATTCATCTGATGTGATCAACAGTTCAGACCACATCATTTCGTGATTCATCACACCTAGTGCGACGTGAGCCGGCACCGGCACTAGCTCCGGATCGGGCAGAGGCGCAGACGTAGGCGCGAGCGCAGTCTCGTAGGTGCTTCACACCTACTCGCCCTCGAGGAAACTTCTCTGGTATATTACAACTTGTATTAATTATTTACATATAATACGAAGTTTTATATAAGGAAGATTTGACTAGGCACTCTTCGCAATGTGGGACAACTCACATTGTCTAAATCAAAGGCTTTACTGACTATCTTAATTTCTCATTAATCTAAAATCAGTTTTGAACAAATTAATATTCTCAAATTATCTACTCGAAATGCAGATTTAAGTTTCAAGTGAATTTTGACTTTCGTCGGAAGATTGTATCTCGATTAATTAATTTGGGCCTTGCCCATTCCAACACGATCTTGGTACGTACAATATTTGGATGGAGACAGCTTCCAACAGGAAACCATAAGTAAAAATTATAAGCTATGTTTTTTGGGCTTTTCGAACATGAGTAGATGGATTAAGACATTTTCATAACATTCTTAGCATTGATGACACTTATTTATATACGAATTATAAACACAAGATGCTTACTGTCGTAGGGTTGGTTGCCAACATTCATATACTACCCTTGGCGTTTGCACCTGTGGATGATGAGAGTTATGAGTTATGGAAATGTTGGATCTTTTGTTATCATTACCGGGATACTAGGAGTTTGTCTCATCTCAGATATACATAGTTCGATTGTTCGTATTCTCGAAAGAGTACCTCAGTCCAATCCTCCACATGGAGCACACCTCTTTGCCTTAGCCATGCTTGCTCGAATTTCAACTCACATTTCAAAAATGTTTATATCAAGAACCTTGGTTGGTAAATAGAATCACGACATCAACTATGGAAATTTGACAGTGTAATGAATGATATTAAGAATAAGCAACTAAGAGCATGCAAATATTTATCTGAAATTGATAAACATAATGAACTCTTGTCCATGATGGTGGTTGGAGATTTGGTATATATCATGATAACAGATACGTAGAGTGCCTTAACAGTGTTTTCAAGCGTGCTTGTCTACTTATGCTGCAACAATAGTTAATATGACTTTTAAACGATTATTGACCACATCACAAGATTTCAGCGCATTCTTCACTACAATCAGCCTTGGCCTTACTACTGTGTTTCATAAATATGAAAAGTGGACAATCAAATCTAGTGAATAGGATCAAATTGAGTTCAGAGTGAAGCAGGAGATCGTGATAGCAGGGAGCCATCCAGGATGAGGAAAACATGTCCAAGTAGCACACTAACAAGACGTAAATTCTTAGGTAGAAATTGGACAACCTTTGGAATTCCTTGTTCGCATGCAATTTGTATATAAAATCACCTTGAGATAGATTACAACGTTTTTGGGGCCATGGTTCCAGATGAGTGAATACATAAAAACACAGATTAAGGAAGGTTTCATGTTATTCAAGATGAACACTAATGGGATGCACCACCATTTGATCTATGCCAAAATACAGTCCTAAGTTAAAGAAGATCAAGTAGGAATGAACGGCAAGGTTTTGAAATGATATGGACAAACCCACCGTTTGAGAGAGGAAACAACTTCGAAGAGAAATTTGGTATGAAATCTTTCACAACAGCCTCAACCTAAATAATCTTATCAATCAAGTTAGATAAAGATGAAGTGAGATTTTCTATTGAGATAATATTGTATCGAGGTCTACTAGGATATTTTTTGTACTTAACTCAGAAAATATATTTTTTTCTACCTATGTGATAGGTTTCAAGCATATCCTTACTATCACATTATACTGCTGCTAAACAATATTTTGAAATATCTCAATGGATTTGCCAAGGTGCTGCATGATTGAATGGAGACGTTGGGCTTACTGGAACAAATACATCGCAGATTTGACGGTAAGTGTGGATGCGCTCTATAGATGATGCACGACTGTACCGTGGCTGTTGAAAGTGAATTTGGTGAGAGCAGAGCTCGTGCGGGGCACTGAAGTCTATGCATGACCCAACGAGATCTCGGGAAAGTTTTGTGTTTGACTGTTGATGCAACCGATTTTGCCCAGCTAATGAGCTGTCACCACGTCAGACTGTCAGGTCGGGAGGTCGGAAAGTCTGCGTCAAGGAGTGAGCCGAGGGAGATCTGTTGGAGCTGAACTAGGAGAAACCTGCATGGGCGAGTTACCAGCAGCAAGGTATCACCAGGATAGGCCACAATACAATATAGCCCGAGGAATATGAAAGGGCACGTCGGGAGCTCTGTCCTCGGAGGATGAGTTGGACTTCTTTCCTCTAATGACCTGCAACCGCAGACACTGGTCAAAGGGCATCGGGAGGTGGATGAGCTAAACGTCTTTTCTCTAATGACCTACAATCACAGACACTGGTCAAAGGACGTCGAGAGTCATCCCGACGAAGGCCCTCGGATGCTTAAGTCAGCTCGAGTGATCGAGAATATATATATAATACAGAGAATGAGTTTGCTGAATGTGTGTAAAAGGAGGGATACTTGGGTATTTATAGGAGAGGAAAGAGTTTGTGTGTGTACTACCTGGGTAATCATGAGCCGGAGTGGACTTAGCAGACCTCGCGTGTACACTACCCTACCACCTGTTGGTAAAATTAGGTCTTGCAGCTTTGTCAATGCACTAATCATGTGCTAAACAAGAGGGTCAAGTGGTTGTGATAGGTCACTATCATAGCAGACGTCTTGCCTTGAGGTCGTGTCACCAGACTGTACTATGAAGACTCATTATACCTCGAGATCCTGAGGTGCCCTGGAAGTACTGCACGAGGTGCATTGCGGGTGATCATGGAGCACCTATTACGTGTGTTGGCTGAGGAATACTTGGAATTTATCCCAACATGACATGTTTGACCGATAGAATGTTCCCGAGGACCGAGATGACCAGGCGATGCCAAGACGGAAGGTCACAAGTGGCGTTTTAAGAGGAGCTCTTTTTTCGGATTCCGAGGTGGAAATTATTAGCGGTATCAACTGCAAAGCTGGCGCGGGGACACCGGAAGGATAGCGGGGGGGAGCTGTGACAACTGAAATATGAGTGTGTAAACTCAAAAGAGCGCGGGTGCACATACTAGTGATGCACGGGGGCATAACATGTTCTTGAAAACTTATTACTTGATGAATGAGGTAGGGACGGGTGGTGCGTGTATCGGACTGCTTGGCCACACAATAATTATGGGAAAAACTAAATTTTATGTCCTCGAAGAGGCACACGGCTGCACTATAGTTTAGGCGAGGGTGTACTTGCATTGCCGAAAAAAATTTCTTCTATAAGAGTTGACATAGATGAGTACAATCTTGCAAAATTTATACGAGTGGAATGAATACAAAAAACTCTAAAGTACTAAACTAATAACAATTGGAACAAAACTAGTAAAAAAATGCTAAAATAACGTCAGCAGGAAATGTAAAAGTTTGGGTTGCCTCCAAAAAGTGCTTTATTAACATCATAAGCCGGACTACAGTTTGAGTTGAAATAGTTTCACCATTTTCAGCCTTCCCGATTTTCATTCTGCCCCTTTTTTGGCATATTCTAAACTGGAGAAGCCCATGAAACGTTCGAGATAGGATAAATAATTCCAGAATTTAACAATCTTAGTACTTCAGATTTCACTACCTCCTTCATGGCTGGGATTCACCTTCGTTGATGATCAACACATGCATATATGATTCCTCCATTCAACTAGTATGCATGCAAGTAGGTGATCTAATCCCCTTTATATGCAAATTTATATTCTGACTATGTTTTCAGCAACATAATTCAACTTCAACGTCTCTGCTATCTCCAAAAGAGTCCCGGCATGATACACAGGATTCTTCGTCAAATGAATAGCACTCTGACTATCACAGTGTAATATGCTACTCTCAAACGTTTGACCCAATTCCTCAAGAAATGATTGCAACCAAATCATTTCTTTGCTAGCTTCCGTCACTGCAACGTACTCTGCCTCAGTAGTCGATAGCGCAACAATCCTTTGCAACTTTGACACCCAACTTGCAGCTGTACCACCCAATGTGAACACATATCCAGTAGTACTTTTTCTGCCATCTAGGTCACCACCCATATCAGCGTCGACAAATCCTTGTAAGTCCTGATTCGACCTCCTGAAGCACAGAGATAAACTAGCAGTACCTTTCAAGTATCTGAGAATCCATTTAACTGCTTCCCAGTGTTGTTTTCCTGGATTGCTCATAAACCTGCTCACAACTCCCACTGCATTTGCTATGTCTGGTCTTGTACACACCATTGCATACAGGAGGCTTTCGACAGCAGAGGCATAAGGAACCTTGTTCATATAATCCTGCTCCTGCTTCGTCGAGGGTAATTGTGCTTTGGTTAGTTTGAAGACTAGCCAAAGGAGTACTTACTGGTTTAGCTTCAGTCATATCGAATCTGTGAACAAACTTTTTCACGTACTCTTCTTGAGATTACTTCAAGATTCCATTTACCCGATCTCTTAAGATCCTCATTCCAAGGATTTGTTTTGCGACACTCAGATCCTTCATAGCAAATTTCTTTGATAGCTCTTTCTTCAATTTGTCAATCTCCTCCCGATAAGATCCTGCTATCAACATATCATCTACATATAACAATAGAATGATATACGAATAGTCAAGCTTCTTAACGTAACAACAGTGATCAGTCTGACATCTCAAGAAATCATTTTTGCTCATGAATCCATCAAACTTCTTGTACCACTGCCTTGGAGCTTGTTTGAGACCATACAAGCTCTTCTGAAGTTTGCACACCATTTTCTCTTTTTCTCTTACTTCAAATCCTTGTGGCTGCTTCATACAAATTTATTCATCTAGATCACCATGAAGAAATGCCGTTTTTATATCTAATTGCTACAGGTGTAAATCTTCTTTTGCCACTAATCCAAGTACAGTTATGATAGTAGTCAGTTTCACCACCGGAGAGAAAATCTCGGTGTAATCAACTCCTTCCCGTTGTTGAAAGCCTTTTACAACAAATCTTGCCTTGTACCTTTTGGTACCATCATGTTCTTCTTTTAATCGGCACACCCACTTGTTGTGCAATGCTTTCATACCTTCTGGAAGTTTTGTCAGCTCCCAAGTCTGATTGAATGACAGCGAATCCATGTCATCTTCCATGGCTAACTCCCACGTGATTGAATCATCATTCTGCATTGCCTCTTCATAGGTCTCCGGCTCACCTTTATCAGTTAGCAAAATATAATGAAGTGCAGGGGAGTATCTCTCAGGTGGTCTGATTTTTCTTGAAGATCTTCTGAGTTCAATCTCCGGAGTTTGTGGGTCAAATTCTTGTGCAGTTGTTTCTTCATCTTTCTGGCTACTACTTTCAGGTTCATTCACAGGAGTATCTATCAATGGTACTTCATTTGCCTTCTTGATTTTAGGACATTCATCTTCAGCTACAATGTGTGACCTATCCTTATATAGTACCTGCTCATTGAATATCACATCCCTACTCCGAATGATTTTTCTATTTTGGTCATTCCAGAAACGATAGCCAAAATCATTATCTCCATAACCAATAAAGAAACACCTCTTTGATTTCAGATCAAGTTTTGTTCTGCTGGCTGAATCAATATGAACATAGGATAAACAACTAAACACTTTCAAGAATGAAATGTTTACTTCTTTGCCGCTCCACACCTCCTCTGGGATTTTGAAATTAAGCGGTACCGAAGGTCCTCCATTTATCATAAATGCTGCAGTGTTAACTGCATAAGCCTAAATTACTTTGGCAATCCACCGTGCAATCTCATGCTCCTGGCACGTTCATTAAGGGTTCTGTTCATACTTTCAGCCACACCATTCTGTTGGGATGTACTAGGAATGGTTTTCTTCATCTTGATCCTGTTGTGTGCACAATACTTCTTGAACTCATCATCTTTATATTCTCCACCATTATCAGATCGTAAGCATTTCACCTTTAAGTTGGTCTCGTTTCAACCATGTCTTTCCACCTTTTAAATGTCTCATAAACATCGGAATTATTTTTCAGAAAATAAATCCAAACGTTTCTGCTCGAATCATCAATGAATGTGACATAGTATCTTGAGCCTCCGAGGGATGCTACAGGAGATGGACCCCATACATCAGTATGAACCAGCTCCAACTTTGCTGCTTTTGGTTCTCTACCGCCTTTTGAGAAACTCACTTTTCTTTTTTCTTCGAAAGATATAGCTTCACACACTTTGTGTTCAATAGAATTTAGTTCCGGTAGTTTCCCATTTGACATAGTATCTTCATTCCATTCTCACTCATATGTCCAAGTCTACAGTGCCATAGACTTGAATTAGCTCCAGCATCCACAACTGCTAATGTGTCTCTACAACTGGAAATCATATAGAGTGTTCCAGTTTTCTTTCCTCCTCATATGTCCAAGTCTACAGTGCCATAGACTTGAATTAGCTCCAGCATCCACAACTGCTAATGTGTCTCTACAACTGGAAATCATATAGAGTGTTCCAGTTTTCTTTCCTCGAGCAACAATCATGGATCCTTTGCTCACTTTCAAGGAACCATCACCAAAGGTCACATTATGGCCTTCATCATCAATCTGTCCCACCGAGAGAAGATATTGTGTCAGTCTTGGCACATGCCTTACTTTGTTGATTTTTCAGACAGATCCATTTGACATTGGCAAATGGACGTCACCCATACCAACCACTTCCAAAGGTTTTCCGTAGGCTAGAAAAACTTTTCCATAATCACCAGCAATGTAATTATTGAAAATATCGCGATTACCAGTGGTATGAAATGAAGCTCCTGAATCCATGGCCCAAGAATCAACTGGTCTTTCCGTTGATAGCAATACAGCATCATGCATCTCCTGAGTGACAACATTTTCATTGTTCTTGGTTTATTTGCAGTTCTTTTTCAGGTGACCAGTTTCACCACAACTCCAACACTTTAACTTCTTTTCAAAATTATTTCTGTCCTTTCCATTTCTTGACTTGGATCTGCCACGCCATCTGTTAGAATTCTTTTCCACACTCCTGCCTCGTCATTATCAAGATTTAGGGTAGATCTCGATGATGTTCCTTCACCAGAATGTATCCAGTGAACTTCTTCAGCGATGATTTGATCTCGGACATCATTGAATCGCAGCTTTATTTTACCAATAGAATTGCTAACTGCTACCCGCATCGGCTCCCAAGAATTTGGTAAAGACGCCAAAGAATAAGTTCACGAATTTCATCATCAAAATTAATTTCAACCGATGTTAGCTGAGAAAAATCGTGTTGAACTCATTGATGTGAGCCGCCACTGAATCACCTTCTTCCATTTTTAAAATTAAATAATTTTTTCATTAGATGTATTTTGTTGTTTGTTGATGGCTTCTCGTACATATCTGATAAAATGGACATCATCTCCTCCGTGGTTTGTGCCTTCGTCACGTTATGAGCCACATTCTTTGTTAGGGTTAATCGAATAACACCTAACACCTAACACCTGTCGGTCAATGTTGAAGTGCAATAATTGTCCCTGCTAGGTAGAGCGATCGAAACGTGGCGCTTGTGTTTCTATACGGTTTAAAAGATTGGAGTTGCACCGTTACCATCAGCTATAGCTTTTGGTAAAGCGGCAAGCGCTCGGTCCAACAGTCAAGAAGCTCCCACTCATCATCCTCCATCGTTTCCGGTTTTCTTCCTGATAGAGTTTGATGCAGCTTCTTGCTATACAGATAATCTTTAATCTGTAATCGCCAGAAAGCAAAATCTGTACCGTCGAACTTGTTGATTCCGGGTCCGGCTCCGTCAACTCCAGACATCGCTTATTTTCCATAATAAAGTTTCAAAAATCTTTTCTGATGTGGAAGATCAGTCAAGGCTGCAACCACAAAGCATACTCGGAATTTTATGAAATTTATGCTAAGGCTTCCAGAAACCGTAAAAAGCTCTGATACCAGTTGTTGAGGTATTAAACCGATGCGATGTCAATTATGATGGATAACAATAATCAACAAGAGCACAAATATTTTACGTGGTTCACCCAAAAATAGGCTATGTCCACGGAGCTACTGCAAATATTTTATTGGGAGAAATGTACACCGAATGTACAACAACCCTCAATTTCCCACTATCCCAACCCAATTATAACCAAGAAATTATGTCTCAAAACTCACTCAAAAATACCTCACAATATATATCTATATATATGTATTTTCTCTCTGTTTTGGGATATCTCTATCATACGAGGGGAGCTCTATTTATAGAGCCCCTGCACATCAAAGAAGCTTGTCACGACCTCCTCTTTTGAATAGTCAAATATGATTGTAATTTGAATAGTCAAATATGATTACGTTGGTTTATCATGAAGGCCAACATCTTTTGAATAGTCAACACTTACAGCACAGTCACACGCAAGGATCAACACGGGTGCGCTCTTGCTACTGTAATTTTTTTTTCAAGCGCCTGAGGGCACTCCTAATCATAAATAATATGGGTTTACCAATTGTACATTTTGTAGCACATACATGAGCAAGGAGTGCGGCAGCGTGCAAGGATCAGCTCCGGTGCGCTCTTGGAAATTTTTTTCGAAGGCCTACAGGGGTGTCGTAACTACTGTCCGACGTTTTTTTCTATGATCCTTTTGATCCAAATCATGCAAGTTTCTACATTCTTGCAATTTACAAAAAACAATACCAAAACACATAATATCAATCGAGAAATAATCAAAAATAGTTAGAATCTCATAAAACCACATGTGAAATCGCACTTGTGACGTATATACATTTTTTACTAATTGCATATTGTTGCAAATCTTAGAAAATCCTTGTTACTTGCAAAATACCGTTAGGATCGGAAAAAACAGCTCGAGAGTTCAGAGAGGGGGTGAATGAACTCATGTGCTAATTTTATTCGAAAACTGGTTTCATAATATTTTACAGTTCGTAGCAAACCTGTAAACAGAGTTACCAGCTTAGAGGGTTCTCAGTGATAAGCTGTTGTCTTGGGTAACAATTAAGATTGTGCAGAAATAACTCAATTCAACAGTGAACAGTTAAACAAGAACGTAAATGTGAAAGATAAGAGTCAACATATTTGTGTCTGGAAGTTCGGAGTTAAATCTCCTACGTTTCCCCTTCTTCCTCAACAGGAAGGATCACTAGAAGATTTGATTTATACAACTCCTTGTACAAACCCGATCTGACAGCCAGCAGCTGCAAGAACTCCTAGTACTCAACAATAGAAACATACCACAATCTGCTCTAAATACAGAGAACACAGCTCTAAGCTGGTTTGCTATGCTAGTACTCTCACTCTCTGCTTATGATTGTACAATGAAGTTTGATACTACAGAGTGTGTGTACAAATGTTTTGTGACACAAAGGATAGATAAAAATCTGCGTGTATCTGTCACTTTCCATCTGAGCTGGTTCAATAAATTTAACTATGTTCTTGCTCTTGAAAGCTTGTAAGTTCGTGGATCATTGATTTGAAAATTGTAGCTCGAAACCTCGTAACTTCTCCACAACTAACCTGCTCTTGTATTTATACCCTTTAGATACAACGGTAATAAATGTTACCAGTAGATACGTCGTATGTTTCCAAAATGAGATGTCTGCAGCGTCTAAATGCTTGTACTATTCTCATACATCTCCATTAAATGCTTTTACTGTGACGCCCGAACCCACGGGAATCACGAATTGGGGAGTAAATAAAAATTTTCGAAATAAAAAAAGGCTAAAGGATAATTTGTTATAAGCTGCATTTCTTATAACTTAAAAGAAATCGAAACACAAGACAACTCAAAGACTAGCAAATACTTATTTGCGCGCCAACTACTGAAGACATTTGCGGAAACCAGTTTTCATTGATAATTGCAATTGCGATTTACAACAGCTGCTATTCTATATAAATTACAACCGTTGCAACTGATTTAATACAGTACTTCTTAATCAAAACAGTAACAACTACGACACGGAAAACTCTAGCCATTGATAAACACAACACCCAGCAGCTGCTATCAGCTTTCACCTCCTGTTCGCTCCTCAGCTGTCATACATGCAACATTTTAAAAGCTAATGAGCCTAGGGGCTCAGCAAGTAAAACCTGAATAATAACAATTTCAAATACGCAGGTAGACATCTGTTCGATACAAACATTTCATAAACATTTATTTCTTTAAACATGGAGACATGGGTTAATAGCCCAGATCTCATCATCAATATCTTTTCTAGATTTATGGCATATAAGCTCCTCATGGTCCGTGTTGCACTTTGATCAAAATGACTTCCGATATCAGTTTTAGCATATAGCTCATATGAAAGGGCAGTCGACATCTAGACAACTGCTCACCCTTCTCCTTGGTGACCGTCAACTATCTATGCCATAATCTTAAAATAAACTTTGTACCATTAACATCCTTTCTTTCTTTGAAATTCTTAAACATCATCAGGTTCCATCATTTAAAATTCTCGCTTCCCATTTTTAAAACTTTACTGAGTATCGAATTCGACTTTAGGAAACATAACATTGAAATGAGACCAGTCGCAAGAGAAACCAGTCGCAAAGAATAGGAATCAGTCGTAAGAAAATGGAACAGTACTTATGAAACAAAACAGATTTCTACTGTTCGCAAACATCGCTTATTTTGGAAGCATCATAAACATCAAAACATCATTTTCGAACCCATCTTCTTTCCTTTGAACATGTATAAATCGTTTTAAACATGAACACTAAACATAACATAACATGTAGGCAAGGAGACTCAAGAACATCAATATATGCTTTAAATGGTGAGTCAAGAATCAGCTTTTACTTGCCTTAAACCAAGCTTTGCGACAGCAACCAATTCCTGCAGAAATCTTCTCTTTAAGCAACACACGATTCTTCTGGAAATATTTTGAAGAACACTTCAAGATTTTTCTTTGCAAATGATAAAAATCTTACTTTGAAAACAGGTTTTTATATGAAAGGGATTAGTGGCAAGCTACTTGTGAAATCAAGCATGACACACTTATAAAATTTAGTAAAATTCCCTTCATATCATTTTAATTTGTAAAACACCAAACCTTTTTCGAAAGAAATCATTTGTCCTCCTTAGAATATTTTTAAATAAATTTAAAACCAGTTTGTGCATCACTCTTGGGAGTCATCTGCTGGAATCAGCTGCAACGCATCTTATTTTCTGAAATCAATGAATTAGCAAATACATAACATTTAAAATTGCCAATTTGGCCCATGAGATTAATAAAATGCATAAATGTGGTCCTATAGATTTTGGGGCGTTACAACTCTACCCTCCTTATTGAAATTTCGTCCTCGAAATTTACGTACCAAATAAATGTGGGTAAAGACTTAGCATATCAGCCTCTGTTTCCCAAGTTGCTTCTCGCTCCGACTGATTAGACCATTGTATCTTAACCATAGGAATACTACGGTTTCTTAATCTTCTAATTTCTCGGAGGAGAATTCTTTCTCGTCGCTCTTCATAGCTTAAATCCGGTGTCAACTGGATTGGTCATGACTTAATATATGCGAAGGGTTGGGAACATATTTCCTCAAAGCTGATACATGAAAAACATTGTGCACTGCTGACAGCTGCGGTGGCAGTTCTAATCGATAGGCTAACGTTCCTATCTTCTCCAAAATCTCATATGGTCCAATATATCTTGGACTCAACTTTTCTTTCTTTCCAAAACGCATAACTCCTTTCATTGGAGCTAATCTCAAAAATACATGATCACCTATTTCAAAATTCAGTTCCCTTCTTCGATTATCTGCATAACTTTTCTGTCGACTCTGAGCAGCTTTCATTCTTTCTCTTATTTTCCTAACAGCTGCTGCTGTTTGTTTTACAATGTCTGGTCCCAAACCAGCTCTTTCACCAACTTTATCCCAATGAAGTGGTGTTCTACACTTTCTGCCATAGAGAGCTTCATATGGAGCTATTTGAATTGAAGCTTGGAAACTGTTATTATAGGCAAACTATACAAGTGGCAATTTCAAATCCCAACTTTCTGAAAAATCCACAATACAAGCTCTGAGCAAGTCTTCTAAAATTTGGATCACCCTTTCTGATTGTCCATCAGTCTGGGGGTGAAACGCAGTACTGAATGTCAGTTTTGTACACATAGCTTTATGCAAACTTTTCCAAAAATCTGATGTAAATTTAGGATCTCTGTCTGATACAATAGAAACTGGAACTCCATGTAGCCTCACTATTTCCTTAACATACAATTCTGCGTACCTGCTCACCTCATATGTTGTTTAACTGGTAAGAAATGAGCAGACTTAGTGAGTCTATCAATTATAACCCAGATGGAGTTATATCCTTGAGCAGTCCTTGGTAATCCAGTCACAAAATCCATCGCTATACATTCCCAATTCCATTCTGGAATAGGCAGTGGTTTCAAAAATCCATCTGGTCGCTTATGTTCAACCTTCACCAACTGACACGTCAAACATTCAGCTACAAATCTATCAACATTCCTCTTCATTCCTGGCCACCAATACAACTGCTGGAGGTCCTTGTACATTTTCGTACTTCCTGGATGTACTGAATATGGAGCTGTATGAGCTTCTTTCAAAAGATCAGCTCTTAAATCATCTACTTGAGGTACCCAGATTCTGTCCAAATACCTAACAATTCCATCTTCTGAAAAATAGAGACTATTGCCTCTTTC
>KV001958.1:28556-51203 GCA_001598015.1 Dorcoceras hygrometricum | reverse complement strand
TCCACTCGACAAATGGTAACCACTTGGAAAGTCCGAAGGAGGGTAGTTCGATAGATCACCGGGTCACTATCTATCTGCATGCTCAGAACATCACAATGTTCCCTACCAATGAAACATGGTACTTCGCATCGCAGATACTAGTCTCGAACTCGGGTGGCCTTATCCTCATTTTGACGGCCCAATCGACTAGGAACATGTTTAGAATACACAGCGACTATTAGATGTGTTTCATGATAGCCGTCATACCCACTATCACATCTAACATACGCTTTAGTGTAATCTAGGTCTTTACTCAACACAATTGTAAATCATTACACACATAATGAAAGTAAAGAATGCCATAATAAAAGAATGCGAATATCATATATAAAGATCGTTTGTACAAGAGTCAATGAAAACCCACACGCCACAAGTTGGCTAGTTGGGCATCTACTCTAACAACTGATGCGTGCTATGGTTCAGCATATAAGCGTAGGGAAGCGTTAAGAATAGATAGAGATCTTTTGGAGATAACAGTAGAGTATCTTTTTTCACCTGTGTATACACGAGTGTGATCCCTTTTTTTTCTCTCAGGCTCTTGTTGTGATCTTGTTTCAGAACTCATCTGGAATAAAAGATTGATGGATTGCACTAATGTAGACACTTAATCGTCGAACCACGTAAACATGTGTACATTTTATTTCTTCCTTGCTTGATACTTGTTTCTTCCATATTTTTGAGCGCGTGATTCTGTGAAGCACGATAGAAGCTGCAATTCATTACATTGCGTGTGATCAAGTGTTGTCCACTATGATTCATATAATCGAAAAAATTGGTTTAAGAGCCATCAACTGGTTGAAAATGAAGTGATGGCACCCACAAAGTTTGAGATTGAAAACTTTACGGGCAATAATGACTTTGGATAAAGGCGTCTAAAGATGCGAGATCTGCTCGTTCAACAAGGCCCGGAAGAGGCACTACTAGGTGAATCGAAAATGAGCCCTACACAAACAAATAAAATCAAGAAAGAGATTCTTGACAAGGCTCCAATGCGTTAATTCTCAGCCTTGGATATAAGGTTCTCAGAGAGGTTTCAAAGGAAACCTCTACAACCGTGATTTGGTTGAAATTAGAGAAACTTTACATGACAAAATCATTGGTAAACCGATTGTATCTGAAAAAGAGGCTATACACTTTCAAGACGATCATTGGAGGATCACATGGACGAGTTCAATAAGATCATTCTTGATTTGGAGAATATTGAAATCAAAGTGGAGGAAGAATACCAAGGCCTGTTAATTCTGAGATCCCTACCCAAAGAATATGAAAATCTATCTGACACGCTGATCTTGGTAGGGAATCACTGACACTTGATGAAGTACAATCAGCTTTGCTCTCAAAGGATTTGAAGAAGATATTAGAGATGAAGGAATAGGCCTCTGGAGAAGGCTTAGTGGCACGAGGAAGAACAGACAAAAGAAAACACAAAAAGTAGAGACATAGATCAAGATCAAGATCAAAAGTGAAGAGGAAGTGCTTCATATGCCACAAGGAATGGCACTTTAAAATAGATTGCCCTGACAGGATTAATAAATCCACCGAAAGGTACATGATTCAAGAGATGCAGCATTGGTGGAAAAAGGGTATGAATCAGCAGAGGTCCTGACCATATCAGAGGTTGACCAATCAAAGGAATGGATTATGGATTCAGGTTGCACCCATCATATGACACTTAATAGTAGCTGGTTTGAAGAATTAAACCAGGAAGATGGAGGCTCGGTATTGTTAGGTAAAAGTAAGGCCCGCAAGGTCCAAGGAATAGGCTCTGTAGGATCAAGATGTATGATGGAGTGGAGAGACTGCTGCAGGGGGTGAGGTTTTTTCCAGAACTCAAACGAAACTTAATTTCCATTTGTGGGAGCCATCGAGAACAAAATCACATAGGGGAGCAAGGTAATTTCTGAGTCTAATATATAATTACTCAAGGAAGTGTGGGTCTATGTACTAAAAGGAAAGGATGAAGTCTTCCAAGAGTTCAGAGAATGGAACATTCTCATTGAAAATAAAGTGGGCTGGAAACTTGAAGATTAAGAACCGATCATGGTTTAGAATTTCTTTCTGAGGACTTCAACAGATTCCGCTAAGAGGAAGGGTTGGTAAGATATAGAATTGTAAACGGCACTCCCCAAGAAAATGGCCTAGCAGAAAGAATGAATAGGACCACCTTGGAGAGGGTTAGGTGTATGCTTATGACTGCTAAGTTACCAAAGACTTTCTGTGTAGAGGCTGTCGTTACATCATGCCACTTGATAAACCGATGCCCCTCATCTGATATTGACTTTAAGACCCCACAAGATATGTGGTCAGGAAGACCAGCAAAATATGAGAAACTAAGGATTTTTGGATGTATAGCTTATGCTCACATGAATCAGGACAAGATTTCACCATGAGCTCTAAAGTGTGTGTTCATTGGTTATACAGAATGAGTTAAAAGATACAAACTTTGGTGCTTAGATCCTGGTTACGAAAGGGTCTTAATAAGCAAAGATGTTATATTAATGAGCAACAAATGACTAACTTAGTGAAGAGTGAACTGCAGGAGGTTAACGAGCTGGTGGAGACTTCAAAGTTGGAAGTATAAACTGATGATGAAACCTTTCTTGTGGGGGATAAAGATCAAAATCAGGAGGAAACTCATGCTATGGATGAAACAGTCAAAGATGACTATAACCTAGCAAGAGATAGGGAGAGAAGAATCATCAAACCACCTGAAATATATGCTGATTTGATATCCTATGAGCTTCTCACAGTTGATGAACTAAGTAATGAAGATCCAAAGAGCTATAAGGAAGCATTACAAACAGAGGAGAAAAGCCAATGGATGAGTGCCATGAAATAAGAGCTAAATCAATGGAAAGATTAGAATTTGGAATTTAGTTCCAAGACCAGAAAATCAGAAGTTGGTTTGTTGTAGGTGGGTGTTCAAACGTAAGGAGTGAAGCAAGTATCATTCTTGGAATGGAAATTATATGGGATAGAAGAATAGGGTGGTGTACAGGTCACAAAGAGGGTACATTCAGAAGATACTAGGAAAATTTGGTATGATGGATGCTAAGACTGTGTCAACCCCCTTGGCACCTCATTTCAAACTATCCATGACTTAGGCAATAGAAACAAAGGAAGAGAAGGAGTACATGAAGTCTGTGCCTTATGCATATGTAGTTGGATCGATCACGTATGCAATGATATGCACAAGAACTGACTTAGCTCATGCAGTGAGTGTGGTAGCAGGTTTATGGCAAACCCAAGGAGGTGTCATTGGCAAGCTTTGAAGTGGATGTTGAGATACTTGAAGGGAACTCAGAACTTGGGATTAGTGTATGGTTGGAACGAAAAATGAAGGAAAGGAAGTGTTAGGCTATGCCAACTCTGATTTTGCAGGAAGTCTAGATACTCGCGAGTTACTAACTGGCTATGTATTCACAGTGTATGGCACAAATATGAGTGGAAGACAAACCTATAGGCAATGGTAGACCTGTCAACTACTGAAGCAGAATATATAGCCATAACTGAAGTTGTGAAGGAAGCAATGTGGATTAAAAGACTTGTGGCTGAGATGAAATTGCAAGATGAGACACTGGTGTTGCTGAGTGACAGCCAAAGTGCTATACACTTAACATAAAATCAAGTGTTCCACGAGAGGACTAAGCATATTGATGTGAAGTTGCATTTTGTGAGGGAAGTTGTAGCAAGTGGAGAAGTTGTGATTCAAAAGGTATCAACCGAGGAAATGTTGCAGATATGATCACAAAAACACTGCCCTCAAGCAAGTTTCATCATTGTTTGGAACTAGTTCAGGTTGACGAAATGGGAAGGCCTTGAGGAAGGTCAAGGTGACAAGCAATGTCAGTCTGCATTCCAAGAAAATGTGGGGAATTGTTTTGCGTATTGACTTGAAATGCACTTATATCTTTTACAAGCAGTGTTAAGAAATATTCAAGGGGTTGTAGGAAATTGAATGAGAGTTCGTTACAACCGGATGCAAAGAGCCATTGTGCTGGTGCATGCTATGGACCAGTATATAAGCGTAGGGAAGCGTCAAGAATAGAGAGAGATCTTCAGTAAAGATATCAGTAGAATATCTTGTATTCACCTTACACGAGTGTGATCCCTTTTTTGTTTTCTCTCGGGCTATTGTTGTGATCTTATAATGAACTCATCTGGAATAAAAGATTGATGAATTTCTTGTCCGTGGATATAGATGCTTAATCGTCAAACCACGTAAACCTTTGTACATTTTATTTCTTCCTTGCTTGATACTTGTTTCTTCCATATCGTTGAGCTCGTGATTCTGTGAACCACGATAGAAGCTGCAAGTCATTACATTGCATGTGATCAAGTGTCATCAACTGTGATTCGTATACTCGAACAACTATAAAAAATAAATCTAGTGGTACACATGATTCAAGGGAGGTTTCACCTAGCAACAAGAGTTTCCACAAGGTGCTAGTATAATACGTAATATTAGGATCAAGCGCATACACTAGGCCAAAACTATAACTGATAATCAAGGTGTAACTTTATTTCCTTATAATATGACAGCGCTGAGTGTACCTAAACGTTATGGTCGGACTATTAGGCCCATGAGTCCGAGGAGGATGTGTGTCTAACTGTTGGTGCTGTCTCATATTCCTTAGAGATCAGTCTTACCCTTCACCCTACCGTCGAACCTATACCCAGCAGAGATAGTATTATCAGTTAAGATCTGACATCAAACTTTTACAGCCCACATGACCAATCAGATCAAGCGACACAACGTCAACAGCTTGACGTACGAGAACTTCTCAGGAGATCATCAATCTCAGTATTGCTCTCACATGTGCACGTTTAACTCAACATGTAAAAGAGAATCTACTCTCTACTAACTACAAACAAAACAACGAGGACTCTCTCTCTTCGTTAAAGAGCATTATTCAAGTTGTTTCATTGAAGAAAGCTAGTACAAACACATTACTAAAGATCAAAGCAGCACATACATGCTAAGAAAATCGAACATTGGCTTATAACCTTTGTCGCCTATATTCGAATATTGCAAGATCATATATTTAAGGAGAGCAAAGAATTGATCAAGAGAAAAAAGAAATTACACGGCTAGAGTCTACACAAACAGTGAACAAGGCATTATCAGCTTTCGAAGAGCCAATCTTGCAGTTAGTCATAAGCCTTTGCTTACTCAAAAAATTTATATTTGATGAAGTTGATTAACTAAGAATTCTCTAAAAGTTAAGCAACTACAAAATATAGAATCATTATTGATTCAAATAGTATCAGTTAATTGGTTAACTAGGAGTTTCATCATAGACATTTTATAAGTCCTAGAGGTGAAGGGAATTGTACAATTTCGTAACAATCAAGTCTATAGGTAAAATCATTCCGGCAATTAAGGATGAAAGACGTAGAAAGATTGAGCCATCGAACTTGCATAAAATCTCTCGTGTTTATCAGTTGCTTTCATTTCTATTGAATATCTGTTTATCATTAGATCCGGTATATATTTCCACACTTCATCTTTAAAGTGCTTCCACCATATCTAGCAAAAGATGAGAAATACGACAAAATAACAAGTTGTTATTTTTTCCGACTAAAAAGAATCTTTCTAAACTCATTTACCAGTACCGTGTTCTTGGAATTTTGTCCAAAGTACCAATTAAAATTAATTTACAGAAGGGCCCACAATCACATTGACCCGTGAAAACACCACTATAGCGCAACATTAAGTTGCTTGGCTGAAGCAAAAATCAACTACTCCACACAATCATACCTGCACTCTAACAACTCCAAAGTTCATACAAACTTGACATCCTGAATTTGAACTGTCATAATTAACTATAAGGACAAAACCTAACAATATATCATAGGAAATAATTAATATGTTCAACTTTCATTTAGAAAACAAAAGAAGATTTTAAAAATGAAAATTACACAGAATATATGGGATAATGGGAAGTGATGGTGTCTGTTGTTAACAAGTTGAATGTAAAGTGATTTTACAATAATGCCTTCTCTAAATTGTGTTCATTTATGTAAAAAAGTGATATTTTAGACCACTTGTGAAATGATCATATAATAGTCATTCTAAGGGATTCGGGTATTACTAGATAGAAACATATATTACATGTGCGTACGTCCTTTTTTTTATTGATCAAATTTGTAAATTGTTTAGTTAAATTCCATCTCTTATATCGTATGGAACGTATTTGAATAATTAAATTTATTATCCAAAGTGTTAAAACAAAAATTTGAACTATAAATTTTCGCAAAAAGAAGTTTTTAAAACTATTGTATGAAGTCTGGGATTTGTATTTTTTTTAACATTATTTTAAATATAAAAGTTAATTCTTTTAAAAAATTGGTGAACATTTAGTGCTTCAAAGTCAGAACCAAAGGCTCCATTATTAAATTATTTTGTCAAATAAATGTAAATAAATTGGCTGAACATACGCGGAGAGATGATAAACCTGGTGAATAATAAGTATACATTTAAAATTTGACCTTATTCGACTAAAATTTTTGACGTGCAAGAACACAAAGATATTGTAAACAGATTCCTTTTCTAATCTTTATTCTTTACCCTTTGTTTGAGGAAACACAGTTATTCATATGAATTGGTTCATAAGTTCTTTGTCATTTGATTCGTCAAGTTTCTCTCGAAGTTTTGGAGTTGTGCCGGTAATATTTGTGTTATTCGGTGTTATGTCAGTAATATTAGACTATTCCAAGCAACCATCCTAAATTTTGATGATAACAAAATGACGTCCAACTATTTCATGTACTAGCCGTTATTTTTGTATTTGCTTGATTATCATCTAGTCGCAGAGAACTCAAGCTGATGTTGCTATGCTTTTATAAATACAAGCTAGGAATCAACAGCTAGACTTCTTTCTTTCAGGATGATGTCGTGCTACTGTTCAAATGAGTAGTCGAGAATCTCCGGTCAGACTTCATCATATCGATCTGTTGTTATGGACTCTGAGTGGACAGTAAATGATCAGCAGATTTCACAACTCCAGCTAGATGTTTACAAGACTAGCAAGCTGCTGCAATTACCATCGTGCTGGTAATCATACTAGCTAGAATTTATGAAAAGTATTTACGATCACGTTTTTCAAATTAATATGAAAAGTATTTCTCCATCCCTACTCTAAATACACTTTCGATCCTAACAATCCAATATATGAAAATATATAATCACACGTGAATATTCTACTAAATGTGGAAAAGAACCAATATATTATGTTAAGATCAAAGTATGACCAATTAGACGATGAAGTCTATATAAACCAGTTTGATCAATTTTGTACTTTTTATGTTAAGAATAAATTCAAATAATATGAGAAAATTCGTTTTTGAAATCAAATCACAATGGTTCACTCTGGAACGATCTATGTATCATATAATCGTCTCTTTTGTATTATATTTCATAACTAAGAGACATAAAACTCAATGGGATTCATGATTTCACGTTGGTCGCAGGTGGTCTATTTTCAGATAAAAAATATTAAATTGGAGAATAAAAATTACACTAAATTTTCAGGTGGAAAACACCTAAAAAGTATTAGAGTAAAAACCACGAGCAAAATGAAAAATTCCATTATAATATTTTGAGAACGCAATCTTACTGTGTTTCCAAAAAGACATACGCTATTTTAATACAGAAGACATATCTTATAAATATTATTGAAACATGCAAATATTTCTGAATACTTTAGAGAGAGAAAATAACTCGAAAATGGGATGAATAAAACTGAATCTAAGAAGATCTATTTATATGGCTCCTCAAAAAAGAAGGCAATTTGTATCCGCACAGATCAAATGCAAAGTAAGCAAATATACAATAAATGCATGTTTTCTCTCTTTCTAACATTCTCTAACTTGGAGATTTTGTTGAGAATCAAACAAATCTCACACATCTTTTCGATCTTGTCATTTCCTCTTGATTACATTTCTACTAGGCCTCATGAGGATCTACACAACTCGAACTTATTGGTATTCACTCACTTGATAAGATAATCAACCATGTTATCCTTTATATGGATCTTCTACATATCTACACTTTCTTCCTCTACTACTTTCCGAACAAGTGAAAATGTACTCCAATGTGTTTCTTTCGGGAATGAAAGACTGGACTCATTGCAATGTGCAAGGCACTCTTACTGTTGAAAAACAAAGTAGTGCCCCAGTTCCTCTAACAACTTTGAATCCATATAGCCCCCTTGCAAGCTTGAGTAAATGCCATGTATTATGCTCCCGTTTTGAAAAAGTCATAACTATTTGCAGTTTTGAAACCCTTCTTACTGTTCCTACGGTAAGTCTAAACACATAACAAGTAGTAGATTTTATTTTATTCGGATCACCTCCATAATTAGTATCAACAAAGTCCCTGAGTGTAAAATCCAATCCTCCAAAACATAATGCAGCATTTGAGGTACTGTTAATGTATCTAAGAATCCTTTTAAGCGTGCTCCTATGCTCTCGTCCAAGATTTTCCATGTACCGATAAATTGCTCTAACTGCTTGTGTAATGTCTGGTTTAGTACAAATCATACGAACATCAAACTCCCCACTGCTGATGCATGTAGAACTCGAGACATCTACATCCTCCCTGCTTCACTGCTAAGACATAACTTAGAGCATAACTTGAAGTTAATAGGAAGATGGGTCGAAATTGTCTTACTATCTTGCATGTCGAAGAGGTGAACGACTTTTTTTCAACTAATTTATCTGGAAAAGCCAAATCTTTCTGTTACTTCTGTCTCGATAAACTTGCAACCATACAATCTTGTTTTTTTTTATTCTGAGTCATTCATATCAAATTCCCTAGCCAATTGTTCATTCGGTTCTTGGACATGATTTTTGTTGGGGCCTTCTACCAACATGTCATACACATATAAGCAAAATGATATGTTCAAGGGTCTGCACTAAGTCTATTATACCCAACGCTTATGATATATGAATCAAATATCTTGTACCAACACCTTGACAGCTGTTTGACACCATACAAAGATTTTTTCAACCTGCAAACCAACTTCTATTCACATTTTTCAGCAAAATCTTCTGGTTGGAGCATATAGATTTCTTCTTCAAGATCTCCATGAAGAAAAGTCCTTTTCACATCAAGCTGTTCTAAATGTAGGTCAAATACAACACATAATGCTAACACTATTCTAACAGCGTTAAGCCAAATACAGGAGAAAATATCTTCTTGATGTCAATGCCTTCTTTCTGAGCATATCCTTTCACCACTAATCTTGCTCGATATCGCCCCTCTTGGTTAATTTACAATATGTTTAATATTATAGACACATATGTTACCGATAATTTTCCTCATCGTGATAAGATAACGAGATCTCAAGTTTTATTTCCTTTCTAAAGCTTCCAATTCTTCCTGTATTGCTGTCTTCCACAAGGATGCATCCAAGCTTCTTGTAGCCTCTTGGAAACTCGATGGCTCAACATCTTCTGTTAATAGATAGTATGCGATATTGCTTTAAGTGGCATGATCTGAAATCTAACCTGGTCTTCTTCTCTCTCGAGGTGACCGCCTTACTTTAGAATCTTATTACTCAACTGGTTCTTATTCCTTGTGCTCTGGTACTGCTACTGATAGAGATCGGTTGATAACATAACAAGTGGTTTTTACTGATTCTGTGTAGCCTGCAGTACTGAACATTACTCTTGTTCTATCTAACAATATTATATTCATCCGCTCTGACACTCCATTATGTTAAGATATGTAAGCCGTCGTGAATTGCATTTTGATACCCTCATATCGGCAAAATACATCAAACTCATCATTGGTATATTCTCCCCAATTTTTTGTCTTCGATCAAATACTTGATTTTCTTGTCAAAACCAAGTTCAACCTACTCTTTGAATACTTTGAAGACTTCATAAATATCTGATTTCTTCTTGATTGAATGTACCCAACATCTCCTAGAGAAATCATCCATGAATGAGAAAAAGTATCTCACTCTTCCTAGTTACGACCGGTACTTGATAAACATCTACAAGAATTAGCTCCTAGATGCTTCTACTATTGGTATTAGAAATAACAAATTCAATCTTTGTTGTTTACCGGTAACACAATGCTTATAAAAGGGTAAGTTCACTTTTTAAGCCCCGACAACAACTTCATTTTAGAGAGAATTTTTAATTCTCATTGTGACGTATGCCAGAGCTCTCTATGCCATACACCGATAATTCTTCTCCTGAACCACTTGATCCAGTAGGTATTCCGCTTCATTTTGTGTTTACCCCAAAATATGGTACATATTTGTGCAATCTTTTTTACCTTCATCTCAACAAGTGTGTCTTTCTTGATATTCATAAACCAATTATCCATACGGATCTTATGCCTGACATCATCCAATTGCTCCAAGGACAACAGATTATTTTTCAGGCCCTTCACAGATAGTATCTCATGTATGGTTCGTATAGTGACATCAAATATTTTAATTTTATGGTACAAACTCCCATGATTTCCAAGGCATGATCATATTTTATGAATACAGATCCTCTCGAGATATGTTCACATTGATCGAACCATTCTCTCCGAGACGACATATGGTGCCTGAGTTGCGAGATGACATATGGCGTGTCTCCTGAGTCCAAAATCCATGGTCACAAAACTAATGTCTACCTTCTACAATTGTAGTTCCTTCGCTGAATAATACGTCACCACTACCTGAAATACTTGGCACATTGCCTTGGGAACTCTTTTAAATATTCCTCGTACACTCTTTTTGAGGTGTCAGTTACCGTCATTTTATAACAGTAAATATTTTGTTTCTTCTTGACTTTGATCTATCATTCATGTGACTCCCACTAAATTCACGATCCATTTATCGTCCTCTTATCATTTGCAAGGACTCTGCTTTCTATGAATATACAACCTACATGTTTAAAACATCATTGAAGTTTAAAACATCCGTAAGGATATTTTTGGTTAGGTTGATGTAATCTGATTATATGAATCTGGTAGACTATGAAGTAGAAGCTCTGCACATTCTTTGTTCTCTATTATATGCCCATTAGAGGTGGCTTGGTGAATAGAGTATTCAGGTTTAGATATGGTTGGCTATCGATGAGAATCCCATCATCCAAAAACTATTAAACTTTATCACTAGGAAAATCTTATTGTATAGTGACTTGACATCATATTTTTTTGTCAGAGTATCACAAACAACTTTTGTCGATTTTATTTCAGCGACACTTGAAAAAGGTTCATTTGCTGCTGTAACATCCCGAAATTCGGATTACGTAGAAATGAGTGTATGACTAGGGGGAAAACTTTATGTTAGCATGATTTGCATGTCATATATGTGATTTCATGATGATTTCATGCTTTACGTGTGCATGTCACTTTACGGTACGGTTTGAGACCGGTAAGCGGGGACGAGTCCGGAGACGACCAAATCGAAAATATTTTTATGTTTTAGCACTTAGACATATTTTAAAGCAAAATATTTTTATTTTATGCACAATTTCCAAGAAAATGAGATTTTATGCACGGTTACCGAGGGGGACCCGTTTTTCGCCTATACGGGCCATTTTTATGACTTTTACTACACTTTTAAATTTGAGAGGCCACATATTACGAAAATTAAAGGCTTGAAGTCTGAACTTTAAACATTTTTAAGCCTTTTTAAGTAGAGGAGGTCTAGTATTATTAATGGGCTTTTATTTCTTTAAATAAAACAAGGTAGAAGGGCTTTTTAGTACACTTTTCATGCACCCTTCACCCTAATTTCGAAAATTACCCTAGTCTCTCCTCTCATCAGCCAACTTCAGCCTCCATCTTCCCCAAGGTGACCGAATTCTTGCAAGTTTTGGATTGAAACTCTAAGGTGTGGTCTCCTCCATTGTCCTCCGCTCGGTATCACGCATTTTCGCTTCTTTTTCGATCAAGGCATGTTATATTCTTCCTTTTCTCACCATATAGATCATAATACACTATTTTTACAAATATTATGCATGGATTTTCGTGTATGTTTCAGCTCAATGTTCATACCCATGATCATGCATGCTTTCATATGTGCACCTCACGGTTTTGAATTGTTTTACATGGCTTCGGTTGAGGGGCTGCTTGAGGGGTCATGGCTCGATGTTAAGTGGTTCATGGTGGTCCTAGGAGTGGCTTGTCATGGTTCGAAGTGGAGGTTTAAGGGTCGAACCGATGGCTAGATGTAGGGCACCACGCAGTGTGTGTTTCTGCGTTCGCGGTGCGGCTCCTTCCAAGCGTTCGTTCTCCTTCGTGCGTGATCGGTTGGGGCCAAAGTTGGTATCGTTAGAACCGCCTGGACCTGGGCGTGGTCCATCCAGAAGGCCTCCGGCATTGGTGGCCGGAGCAGGGAGAACGAACGCGAAGTCCAGCAGGTGGTCGCGACGGTGCAGCATGGCTGGAGCGCCCACTTGCAGCGACCAGTTCTCCATGGTTAGGTCACGGTTTGAGCCAAGGTCGGTCACGTTAGAACCGCCTAGACCTGGGTGTGGTCCAGACAGAAGGTCTCTGGCAGTGGTGGCCGGACCAGGGAGAACGGACGCAAAAACCAGAGACTGGTCGCGGCGGCAGCTTGTGCAGTGGGGTGTATTTCAGGTCTAGGGTTGGATGTTTGGTTTGGGCCGGTTCGTTTGGGCCGATGGGTCAGTTCAAGCGGGCCGGGTCGAGTTAATTAAGTTTCGAGTCAAATATTTTGAGTTCGGTCCGAGTTATTTTATTTTTGGGTCGGGTTATTTTATTTTTAAAGTCCGAGTCATTTTTATCGGGTCAAGTCAACTTTTTAAGTTAAAATTTAGTTTTTGGTCAAATGACTTCGGATCAACGATTTTAAGTCAAAATCTATTTTTAAGTTGCTGAAATTTTTAATTAAATTGGGTTTTTAGCCAAATTAGTGGATTTGGGCCGATATTTATTTTAATGAGTTTTAAGCCTATTTTAACGATGTTGGGCCGATGCCTTCAAATGATTTTAAAAAGGGTTTGTTCTTAGTTGTTGGGCCATTATGAGTTGGACTTAGTATGATTTTAAGTTAAGTTGAGGATCTGGGTTTAGAGGTGGGCCAGTCACTTGAGCCAGTCCTTGACCGGACCGAGGGAAATAATGCATAGGCCCATGAATATATATTTAATTATAAACGTATTATGCTATGTATTGATTTATGAAATGTTTTAAGGAAATTAAATATATATTAATGGGCCAAGATTTTAAGTTGCATGATTTTTTATGAAACGCATGCATCATGAAAGTTTAAATTATGTTAAGGCATGAATGAAAATATTTTTGAGGGATTGAAGTGTTGTGGGACAAAGTAATGATGGAAGTTAGCCGTGTAGCCGGGCCCGGGGATCCCCTGTTATGTATAATGATAATGAGCTTATGGATCCTCGTGTGACATCGGGGTGAAGTGGCAGCATAGAGGTGTGACATATAGGGATCCCGAGGTATGGTCGGGTGAACCACACCGCCACGTACGTTGGTTTTAGATTGATCAATCGACCTTAATGGCTCTCACTTCATGGATATGACTCGCATGTTCTTTAAGCTATGTTATGTTTATGCTATGCCTTAACGTATATGTTATATGATGACGTATGTACGACTACAGTACGATTTAATGTTTTAAGATCTTTTAAGCACGTATGTCATGAAAATTATATTCATATCCTTATGTGCATGTATGTGGTTTTATTATATGTATCTTGTTATTAGCGGATATAGCATGCTGGGCCTTTAGGCTCACTAGGTTTATATGATGCAGGTGAGCATGATTATGTTGATGAGATTACCCCGACCGGCGGTGAGGACGTCTGATGCTCCGCTGCGACTGTTACCCCATGACCACTCAGTTACTTTATGTTATTTGTTTTAAACAAGTTCAATTTTCCGCAAACAGTTTTTGAATACTCTGATTTTTATGTTAGCTTGTGAGACGTGGATTGAGGATTTTTGCAGTCGTTTTAACGAATGTTGAGATGTTATTTTTAATGCTTAAGTTATGGTGTTATTTATAGCTTTCATTAAATGTATATTCCACGTCGGCTTTCAAAAAAAAAAATTTCTAGAGGTTTAGTATGTTTCAACTTGGTATCAGAGCGGTGGTTCTGGTGGGATACTAGCCTGCTGCGTGGAGCTCGGAAGTCGCACTGCCAGTCTGTGAGTTTTATTTTTGTATTTATGATTATGTTTGCATGCTGCATGTTTTAGTCTTGCATGAGTTTTGGCCTTAGGGTTTTAAAAATTAGACGATTAGTTATGCACTTAGATTTACGTGATAAGGTTTTGGTGTGCATGATGCCTCCCAGACGTGCTACCGGTACGTAACTTAATTTCGGGGACGAAATTTCTATAAAGGGGGGAGATTGTATGTTCCCAAAATCCAGATTATGTAGAAATGAGTGCATGACTAGGGAAAAAATATTTTTAGATGATTACATGCCTTATTATATGATTTATTTATGATTTTATGCTGCATGGTATGCATGTGCTATTTTTCAGCCTGCTTGAGCTATGGACGTGTGGACGAGATTAAGGTCGACCGGAAAGATTAATTTGAGATTTTTTGTTATGGGATATTAAGAATGATTTATTTTATTTTAAGCAACAATTTTTGGAAATTTGGATTTTTATAATTATTTTGGAGGGAAACCCGTTTTAATCTATACGGGCTGATATATTGAGTTTTATGGCATTTTAAATTTTTAAGAGGCCTACATTTCGAAATTTTATAACTATTAAAGCCCAAGTATGAGTTTTAAACACCTTTTTAATTTAATTAGAGGGGCAAGCTTGTAATCTTTTTAATTAAAGACATAGGGGTCATTTTAGGCACTTTAATTACTTCTTAAACACAAATTTAAACACACCCTAGCCTCCATATATTGTACCAAACGTCTTCTCCCCTCCCTTAGCACACAAAATTTTGAGAATAATCAGCCTTTGAAGGAGCTTGGTGATCCATAGCCGGTTGCGCCCCGATCTCGCACCTACAACGTCCGTACCTCGCAGATCAACGTCTTCTTCAACCCAAAGATCAAAGGTCGATAGCTGAAATCAAGATGTTCTGCATTTCAAATTCACTCTTATTTATAGAAAACGATCTCTGTATTTCTGCAGCATTTCCAACGTATTCAATTCGAGTTCCACGTGTCATGCTGAGTATTCAAACAAGATATACTCCCACCGCTTCGAAAGTGGATAACGATAAACAGATTCCTCAATTGCTGTTGATCGTCCTCAGTTGCTTTTCGAATATCATTCTCCTGTTCTTCAGCAGAAGCAACAACCAGCTGTAGTAGCAACCAGTCGCAACATGAATCCAGTCGCAACATAAATCCAGTCGCAACATAAATCCAGTTGCAACACTTCAAAACTCAAAACGATGTCGTTATAACTAATTCCAACGACGTCGTTACATGTCATCAGCTGGTATCCTTTTTATTCAAAGAAACCAGCAGCTGGTCGCTTTCTTATTCCAACGGCTGATTTCGCAACAATAGTCGAAACAGCATCGTATCAATATTTCCTGTTTATACTCAAAACGGTGTCGCATCGTTCCCTCGACTGGATAACCAGCAGATATCACAATCTCTCGACTGATTTCCAATTCCTCGTCTGGTTGCTAATTCATGCAAAACGACATCGTATCGAGGTTCCTGTTCATAAGTCAAAATGCTGCCGTATTATTCTCTCAGCTGGAACCATTTTCCCCTCGACTGGTTTGTGTTTATAACCAAAACGACGACGTCGCACCTACGTCATCATCAACCAGCCGATGCATCAATAACCAGCAGATACACATCAATGACCAGCAGGTACATAAACCAGCAGATGCATAAGAACTTCTTGCTGCTGATTCCACTTGTAGTAACCAACACGTGGCGCTTTCTCATTAACTCTGGTATTCGCGCGTTTGCTTCCAGCTGAAATCAACACTAACGCTTCAAATGAATTTCAAATTCCACCAGTCGCGAGCTACAGTAACCTGCTGCTAATTTTATCAAATCGCTTCGCCTGGTTACTTCTTCTGGTTCTCACACTTAGCGCGATTTAACGATACAGAGTTCCTGAATCATCCAACACTTCCAGAAGAAATCCGAGCTCATAATTAAACTTCATTAATTCGTAAATGTTGGAACGTTAAACTAATCCTCTTCTTAATGATTCTGGGCATTATATTTCTCCCCCTCTAAGATTCGAGTTCGTCCTCGAACTCATCAGCAGTCGCTATCTATATATGAACATAAGGAGAAATTGATGCTGAACAAGAGCTAACCTTATTGGAAGAGATATGGGAATCGTTGTTTCATGTCATCTTCCACTTCCCACGTTGCTTCTTCAACGCCATGTCGATTCCATTGAATCTTCACCAATGGAATCATCTTCGTTCGAAGTTGTTTTTCTTTCCGATCAAGAATCTGAATTGGTTGTTCAAAATAACTCAAAGTTTCATCCAACTCAGCTTCTTCAGCAGAAATAATATGAGAAGTATCAGGCATATACTTTCTCAGCATAGATACATGAAAAACATCATGTATACCCGAAAGAGATGGAGGTAAAGCCAGTCGATATGCGAGATTAACCTATCTTCTCTAAAATTTCATAAGGACCAATGAATCTAGGAGACAATTTTCCACGCTTTCCAAATCTGATTGTACCCTTGAAAGGAGAGATTTTCAAGAATACTCTGTCCCTGTTTCAAAACTCAAAGGTCTTCGTCTGGTATTCGCATATTTGGCCTGCCTATGTTGTGTTGTTCGCATTCTCTGCTGAATCAATTGCACTTTTTGTTGGGGATCCGGATCCGCCCCCCGGCGAGGCAACGGAAGAACATAGAATAAACAGCCGAGAGACAATCAATACGAAAAATTCAAAACAAACTACGACATTCATAGGATGTTTAGACGATTACCTTGCTGGCACTTGTGCCTGGCTCCAACCGTAGTTACAATAACGTCGGCTCTTCTCGGTAGACTGCGGTAGATATCTCCAATCCGGTCCACGACCAGAAACGAGATTCCTTCGTCAGCCTGCACTAGAAGGACTGACGAGATCAGCACGAACGGATTCTCCTCGTCGAATTGGCCGGAAACAAATTTTCCGGCGAAGACGGGCGGCGGCGGCGGCGCACGCGGCTATAGAGGAGAGGAGGGGCGGCGGCCTATGAGATTAGGGTTAGGGTTTAGTGCATGAGTTGTGTTTGATTAGGTCTAAGTCTATATTAAATAGACTTGGTGATGGGTTTGGATCCGGCCCAACGGGCCCGGGTCCAACGGATGAACATTCGGTTCATCCCCATCACCGAGACTTCATCGTAACTCCGATAGCCGATCAGATCGGACGGATCGACTCAGTTTCCAAAACTGAATAAAATGATCTGAAAAACCATTTTTCAGAACCCCAGTGCAAAATGACCGTTTTGCCCCTCAACAGCGGGAAACCCCGGTTTGTCCCCTGTTGACTTTTAGGAAGTCGCACTTCCCGAAATCCTCTTCTCGTGCTCAACACATTGAGCTGAGTATCCATGCGGGAATCTCGAATCTAGTACTTGTGTGACCCTCAATGTTCAGGGATACAGCTAGCCGTGGGCCCACAACCATTGTGGCTCTGGAATCACAATTCCGGACCTGCCCAACGGATCATGGTAAAGCGTCTAGCAACATCGCCCCATGATCCCCTAGGTATCACTGATAGTGCCTGCAAGAACCAGTTGGTCGTGGTTAGCGTACAGTACGGTCCTTTCAATCCATATATCCCGATCAGATCAACGACCATTGGTAAATCGAGAGTCGCTATAGATCCGATAGCTATGCGTACATCTTGGAGATCGAATAGTGACATTGCGAGTGTAACCAGGTAAACACATTTACCTAAAACACTTCTAGTACTCTGGCCAGAGATTTATACACTATTATCCCCTCAGATAGCATAGGATATCCACACATGTCTGCGAGCGGTGAATCCTCGACAACGATACATCGACTCCTACATGCATCGGGGTCTCACCCAATCCCGACGCCTTATGACCCCAAGTGAGTCGGCAAACGGGTCAAAGTGAGACGCCTATCATGTAGAGTCTCAATGACGTTTTGAGTCGTGAGGACTAATCAGTACAACCAAGACCTCGGACTTATCCACTCGACAAATGGTAACCACTTGGAAAGTCCGAACGAGGTTAGTTCGATAGATCACCAGGTCACTATCTATCTGCATGCTCAGAACATCACAATGTTCCCTACCAATGAAACATGGTACTTCGCATCACAGATACTAGTCTCGAACTCGGGCGGCCTTATCCTCATTTTGACGGCCCAATCGACTAGGAACATGTTCAGAATACACAGCGACTATTAGATGTGTTCCATGATAGTCGTCATACCCACTATCACATCTAACATGCGCTTAAGTGCATTCTAGATCTTTACTCAACGCAATTGTAAATCATTACACACATAATGAAAGTAAAGAACGCCATATAAAAGAATGCGAATATCATATATAAAGACTGTTTCATACAAGAGTCTATAAACCCACACGCCACAAGTTGGCTAGTTGGGCATCTACTCTAACACTTTTTCAGTCATCTCTCTAATCAAATCTGGTCCCAATTCAGGTACTTCTGAAAGATCATCCCAATACAATGGTGAACGACACTTCCTTGCATACAACGCTTCAAACGGAGCCATTTCAATGCTGGTTTGATAGGTGTTGTTGTATGAAAATTCCACCAGCGGTAACGAGTTTTGCCATGACATACCAAAATCCAATACTACCGCTCTAAGCATATCTTCAAGTGTCTGAATTGTTCTTTCAGATTGCCCATCAGTTTGAGGATGATAAGCAGCGCTTAGGTGTAGTTTTGTACCCAGTGCTTGCTGTAAACTACTCCAAAAATGAGAAGTAAATCTGGGATCTCTATCAGACACAATTGATTTTGGTACTCCATGCAGTCTTACCACTTCTCTAATATAAAAATCTGCCATTTGATCATGTCGATAGGTCATTCGATAAGGAAGAAAACACGTAGATTTTGTCAACCTATCGATAATCACCCAAATTGCATTACAACCTCTGGATGATTTTGGCAATTTCGTTATCCATGGAAATATGATCCCATTTCCATTCAGGAACTGATAGACTCTGTAATAAACCAGCAGGTTTCTTTCTTTCCGCTTTACCTACTGACAATTCAAACACTTTGAAACAAATTCAGCCACATCAGTCTTCATTTGTTTCCACCAATATTGTTTCTTTAAATCGTTATACATTTTCCTGCCACCAGGGTGAATACTGAATTTGCTTCGATGGGCTTCATTCAAAATCTGATCTTTCAATTCCTTAATATCTGGAATAACAAGTCTGCTGTTCACATGCAACACATCTTCGTTGTTTATGCGATATTCAGATTGATGTCCTGATTTATCATTTCAACAGATCGTTGAATATTCAAATCTCTCTTTTGTGCCTCTTTAATTCGAATCAGCAGTTCAGGTTCAGCACTGATAGCACAAATTCTCATTGTTTTCTTTCTGTTTCAAATACATATCCAGAAATGCAGCAAGTTTCTATCAAATTCGACACTCCAATCGTAGTTAAAGATAGAGCACAAATCTTTCTACTTAAAGCATCAGATGCTGCATTCGATTTCCCTGGATAATACTTGATCTCACAATCAAAATCTTTCAATAAATCCAGCCATCTTCGTTGTCTCATATTCAATTCTGACTGGGAAAATAGATACTTTAGACTCTTATGATCAGAAAAGATCTCAAATTTCTCACCATACAAATAATGTCGTCATATCTTCAAGGCAAACATGATGGCTGCCAATTCAAGATCATGAATTGGATATCGAATTTCATGCGGTTTCAACTGTCTTGAGGCGTATGCAATCACCTGACCTCGCTGCATGAGAACACACCCTAATCCTTGGTGAGATGCATCGCAATATACTACAAATCCACCAGTACCCAAAGGAATTGTCAATACTGGTGCAGTAGTTAATCTCTCTTTCAATTCAAGAAAACTAATCTCACATGCTTCTGACCAAACAAAGGGAGCATTTTTCTGTGTCAGCTGAGTTATAGGTTTTGCAATACTTGAGAAATCCTGAATAAATCTTCGGTAATACCCTGCAAGACCCATAAAACTTCGAATTTCAGGCACATATTTTGGTCTAGGCCAATTGATTACTGCCTCTATCTTACTGGGATCAACTGAAATTCCAGCTCCAGAGATAATATGCCCAAGAAATACAACTCTTTGTAACCAAAACTCACATTTTGACAGTTTCGCATACAGCTTCTCATTTCTCAAAGTCTGCAAAACTGTTCGAAGATGACTCGCATGATCATTCAGATTCCTCGAATAGATTAGAATATCATCAATAAATACAATCACGAAATCATCAAGATATCTTTGGAAGACTCGGTTCATTAAACTCATGAACACTGCTGGTGCATTAGTCAATCCAAAAGGCATAACCACAAACTCATAGTGACCGTATCTTGTTCGAAAGGAAGTCTTCGATATGTCTTCATCTCTTACTCGCAATTGATGATATCCCGATCTCAAATTGATCTTTGAATACACTGTCGAACCTTGCAACTGATCAAATAAATCATCTATTCGTGGCAAAGGATATTTATTCTTTACCGTTGCTTTGTTCAATTGCCGGTAATCGATACATAGCCTCATTGATCCATCTTTCTTTCGCACGAATAGTACGGGAGCACCCCAAGGAGAAACACTTGGTCTAATGTATCCCTTGGTGAGAAGATCCTCCAGCTGATCTTTTAATTCCTTTAGCTCAATTGGTGCCATTCGATATGGTGCTTTTTGATATTGGTTGTGTACCTGGCAGCAATTCAATGCTGAAGTCTACCTCTCGATATGGAGGTAATCCAGGGATTTCATCAGGAAAAACATCAGCAAACTCGCAAACCACTGGTATATCAACCAGATTCGGGCTACTTTTCTTCGTATCTATTGCATAAATCAGAAATCCCTCCGCTCCTTTCTGCAATAGATCATTCATTGTAATAGCAGAGATCAAAGGAATTCTGGCTCGTGATCCCTTACCATAGAATTTCCATTCATCAGTTTTCTATGGTTTGAATCGAACCACTTTCTGAAAACAATCTACTGTTGCTCTATACTTGGTTAGCATATCAATGCCCACGATACAATAAAAATCAGATAATCCAAGCACAACATAATCAATTTCAATTGCGTGACCCTCAAACTGTAATACACAATTTCTAACAGCAGTGATCGATATCATTCCTTTCCCCAGAGGTGAAGAAACCGATACTATTTCAACTAAGGGTTCAACAGCCAACTTATGTACTATAACAAAATTCTCAGAGATGAAGGTATGTGATGCACCAGTATCAATTAAGACATAAGCTGGAAATTTGCACAAGTAGCAGTTACCTGCAATAACATCATCTAGGGCTGCCTGTGCTTGCTCTTCGGTCAATGCAAACACTTTTGCTTGTTGCTTTGGAGGTTGGCTCACTATCTGGCTTCCTCCTTGTCTACTTTGTTGTGGATTTTGAGGTTGATAAGAATGTACAGAAGAGGCTTTCCTTTCTGGTGTTGGAATTATTCTCGCTGCTGCTGAATTCTGGAAATTCCCAGAATTACGTTGAGGACATATTCTCGCAAAATGTCCCGGCTGATTACAAATACGGCAGAGGCCAGATACTCCTCTGCATTGTTCTGTGGCATGTCTCCCTCCACACTTAGTACAATAATCGCCAGCTTGTTGTCCAGTTTGTATTTGTTTAAAATCGCTCGAGCTGGAAGAACTGCTGGTTCTCGATCGTTTGAATTGTTTTCCTTTTCCTTTAAAGAAGTTTTTCTTTTTCCCACTGCTGCTGCTTCCAGCATCAAAGCAAGGGGGTGGTGGAATCTGTGGGTTCTCTGCTGCTTTGGCTGCTGCTGGCACAAATTGTGCTCTTCGCTGCCTTAGTAATCCAGCTTCTGCTCCTTTTGCTCGGTTCAACGCATCAGCAAAAGTATTTGGTCTTCCAGTATTTACCAAGGTAAATACATCTGGATTCAATCCATTAATGAATTGATCCTCTTGTGCTTCATCACTCATAGCAACATGTGGCGCAAATTTCAGTAAACTCGTGAACTTGGCAACGTAATCCTCTATATTCAACTGCCCTTGTCGCAAGTTCGCAAATTCCGCTCCTTTATCCTTCCTATAAGAAACTGGGAAGAACCTTTGATAGAAAGCCGTTCGGAATAATGCCCACGTAATCACAGTACCCTGATTTTCAAGCGCTTTCTTTGTTGCTACACAACAGCTTTTCCCAATACCATGCAGCTGGTGTATAATCAATTTCACCCGACGCTCATCAGTGTACTCAAGTGCTTCGAACAACTGCTCAATATCTTCTAACCAGTTTTCACAATCAATAGCACTTTCTGTTCCTGTCAACGTCGATGGTTTAAACGACTGGAATCGTTTCAACAAAGTCTCCATTGGAGTAGCAGCTGCATTCAGAACCTCAGTAGATGTACTACCCTGCTCTGTCTGCCGATTCGTGGTTCTTCGAGGAGGCATATCTAGGAATCAAACAGACGTGTTTATCATTTCT
>KV001951.1:0-10183 GCA_001598015.1 Dorcoceras hygrometricum | reverse complement strand
TGATTTTCTACTTCAGCCTTGAATTCTTTGAACCTTTCAAAGGATTCAGACTTGTGCTTCATTAAGTACAAGTACCCATACCTAGAGTAATCATCGGTAATGGTGATGAAGTATGTGTGACCGTATTTAGTACCAATACTAAGCGGACCACACACATCATTATGGATCAAATCCAATAGGCCTTGGGCACGTTCAGGCTTGCCCTTGAAGGGTTTTTTAGTCATCTTTCCCTTGAGACAAGATTCACAAGTCGGTAGGGAGTTAATGTCTGACAGATCAAACATGTCACTCCTAACTAACTTGTTCATCCTACTTAGAGAAATATGACCTAGCCTAGCTTGCCAAAGTTGTGTTGGGTTTAAGCTATCGTATTTCCTTTTAATTGTTGTTGTATGTGTTTCCACATCGCGAGTTGGAACTGCTTTTAATTTTAAGGTGTATAGATCGTTTTCGCGTTCCCCAATTCCAATTAAACATTCGTTCTTGTAAATATTGCAAATCGAATTAGCAAACATACAAGAATATCCATCACTATCAAGCATAGAAACAGAAATAATGTTCTTTATTAATTCGGGAACAAATAAAACGTTTCTTAACAACAACTTAAAATCAGAAGATAGAAATAAGTAAACATCTCCTATAGCTAATGCAGCAACTCTTGCTCCATCGCCAAGCCTTAAGTGGGTCTCACCCTCTCTAAGACGTCGACTTCTTGTCATCACCTGCAAGTCATTGCAGATATGAGATCCACATCCGGTATCAAGTACCCAAGAAGTTGAATTAAGAGACATATTTATTTCAATGTAGAACATACCTTTCGCAGTTCGCAACTGCTCGAGGTACTCCTTGCAGTTAGTGGTGGCAAACATCCTCGCTCTTGTTTGGTTTAGAAGCCCTTGCCTTTGGCTTCTTGGCAGACTTTTCCTCCTTCGCAGGAGCAGAACGCTTCTTGCTCTTGCGTCTAGGCCCCTTCTTCGCAGAGGAAGAAGAACCCAGAAGGAGGACGGGTTTGTCCTTCTTTATGGTCCCTTGAAACACTACGAGCATGTTAACCACCTCTTCAAGGGTGGCTTCCAGCTTGTTCATGTTGAAGTTGACCACAAAGGGGTCAAATGCAGCGGGTAGCGAGAGGAGAAGTACATCCACCGACAGCTCGTGTGGAAGTGCGATATCAAGGCCCGACAGCTTTTCAACGAGCCCAATCATACGAACCCCATGCTCGCGGACCGAAATCCCATCGCGCATGCGGCTCGTCATCAGCTCCTTGACAGCCGTGAACCTCTCATGTCGAGATTCTCCCCGTACAGTTCCTTGAGATGAAAGAGTATGGAAGAGGCATACTTTGTCTTCTCAAAGCGCCGTTGCATTTTGTTGGACATCGATGCCATCACATAGCATCGAGCTTTAACCTCGTCGTCCCGCCATTTTTTAAGCGTAATCAGCTCCTCAGGGCTGATATTGGCAGGGGTTTCCTCCGGAGGGCACTTCTCTATCATATAGAGGAGCTTCTCCGAAGCCAATACAAGATTGAGGTTGCGGAGCCAGTATTGGTAGTTCAGACCGGTGAACCTGTTGCTATCCAGTATAGCAGCGAGTGGGTTTTTCATCGAAACCATTTTATAAGCAGTAATACTGAAAAGAAAACAGACATACATTACTAATTATATATAAAATAAACGCTAAGACATAAAACATGGTCGTTAAGTTTTATGAATTACCCTCCCACTATTTTAACGATTTCACCACCCTCTAATGAAATCGAGAAAACAGGTTTCTTTAGTGGGTACACGGAGCCCAATCAAGCGATCATGGACCCGAATAATATCAGCCATCCATGACCCCCAAAAGGTAGTTTCCGATTGCAACCGGTGCAACCTCCATGTATTCACCTCACGTCCAGTAAGGGCCCAATAATATGACGCCGTTTACTATCACGTGTCAAGATGACCCATCAATGTTGAGTCGTGAAGGACGGTCCCCTTAACGTCCCCAATAATATGAGCCAACATTAAAGGAGTTCCAACCGAACTCACAACAATTGTCAATGGCGTGGACAGCTTTCCGGCATACATGACCCCCTCAATAATATGAGCCGGGCCATGTATACGGGTAGCATCGACGTACACCCATTGTTGATGGAAGGTAGGGTTAATTTAAACAATTTTAAATACCCTTTTGTTTATCGAATAAACATTTTATCTTGATATAAGTTTTAAATCATATTTAAAACGAGAGATTTTATTTTTGAAAAAATTTTGTCTCCATTTATTTTAAATCAGATTTAAAACATGCAGCATGCGGATTCAACTAATCTATATATCAACATATATAAATAAATATTGGGATGATCGATCGCGAGAGCTATGCGGTCCGTGGTTGCCAGTCACGGACCTGGGTCCAATCCTAGGGGTAATGCAATATGCAATGCAATCCTATTACAAAGCTTTCCGGTTTTACAGATCTTCGGTCTTCAATATCTTGATCGTCATCTCCACCGTCTTCGGATGTCCTCCCACTAAATCTAGTAATTTTACAGTTAAATTTACCATGATAAATAAGGGATACATTTATCAAGGGGTGGGAACGGGCCACAAACAGGCCCACTTTAAATGATAATAAAAATATTAATACAAACCGAATCACAAAAACCTATCGCATACACCTAACAAATTGGGCACGGCTCTCGATCATCCCAATCATGCAATTAATCTAATTAACATGCATAAATTAAATAATCCTATTATTTATCGTAAAATCATATTTTAATCATAAAATCGCATTTTATAACAAAATCGTATTTTGTCGATAAAATCAAATTTTAATCAACAAAATCATATTTCATTATAAAATCATATCTTATAATTAAAATCACATTTTACTAATTTTAATTTTATCAAATTGGGCTTAAACAATTTTAGGCCCGAAAATCTTAAAATTTCAAAATCGACCAAAACGGGCCCGATATCGCATACCAGCCCGAAAACTTCACGGGCTGCCCGGGACAGGCCCGAACCAAACCCTAGAAGAAATCAGCCGTCACGATATCGTCGGAGCTTCACCGGAGCGGCGGCCGTCACCGACGAAATCGCGCGCGCCGTCGACAAGCGCGGCGCTCCATCGCCATTTGAGCGCGCAGCGTCGCAAGCAAGGTGCAGCAGTGGTCGGCCAGCATAGCGCAGTCGTGCGGCGCAATCGTGCGGCCAGCGCGCGGCTATGCGTCGCCTCTCGCGTGGCCAGCGCCCGGCCAGCTCGCGCATTGTCGCGCAAGAGCGCGAAACAGGCGTCGACCAGCAGCGTAGACTTGCGCACTCCAGCGGCCAGCCACAGCGCGTTCGTCCGGCCACCATGCTCCTGCCGTGCGGCCAGCGCGCGTCGTAAGAGTGCCCATCGTGCGGCCAGCGCGCGATGGCGTCGCACGCGATGGCGTCACGCGCGCGCGACGTGGTGGTCGCTGCCGCACGTGGCGGCGGCCCGACGACTTGCTTCTCGAATTTCGTTTTTCGATCTGAAAAATTAAAGATTAGATACAATATGGCAATATCGTATTGATCAGATCTGAAAACCTTGGCTCTGATACCACTGTTGGGATCCGGATCACACCCCCCGGCGAGGCAGCGGAAGAACAAAAACATGTGCCGGGAGACCATCAATACGATTAATAAAACACAATATGACATTCATAGGGCGTTTAGAATCGCTACCTTGCTGGAAACTCGTGCCTGGCTCCGACCGGTTTCGTAAAGAAAACGGCACTTCACGGTAGGCGGCGGTAGATATCGTCAATCAGGTCCACGACCGGAGACGGGATTCCTTCGTCAGTCTGCACTAGAAAGCCTGACGAGATCTGCAAGGACGGATTCTCCTCGTCGAGTTGGCCGGAACGAATTTTCAGCGAAGAGGCGGCGGCGGCGGCTTTGTGAGAGGAAGAGGGGGCGGCGCTTAGTGCTCTAGGTTTAGGGTTTAGAGTAAATTACCAAGTGTGTTAAGAGTCTAATCAAGTCTATATTAAATAGACAAGTAATAGGATTGGACCGGCCCAACGGGCCCGGGTCCAACGGATGAACATTCGGTTCATCCCTATCACCGTGACTTCATCGTAACTCCGATCGCCGATCAGATCGGACCGATCGACTCAGTTTCCGAAATTGAACACTATGATTTGAAAAACCATTTTTCAGAACCCCAGTGCAAAATGACCGTTTTGCCCCTCAACATCGGCAAATCACGATTTGACCTCTGTTGACTTTTTAGGAAGTCGCACTCCCAAAATCCTCTTCGCATGCTCAACACATTGAGCTGAGTATCCGTTCGGGAATCTCGAATCCAGTACTTGTGTGACCTACAATGGTTCAGGGATACAGCTAGCCGTGGGTCCACAACCATTGTGGCTCTGGAATCACAATTCCGGACCTGCCCAACGGATCATGGTAAGAGCGTCTAGCAACATCGCCCCATGATCCCCTAGGTATCACTGATAGTGCCTGCAAGAACCAGTTGGTCGTGGTTAGCGTACGGTATGGTCCTTTCAATCCATATAGCCCAATCAGATCAACGACCATTGGTAAATCGAGAGTCGCTATAGATCCGATAGCTATGCATACATCTTGGAGATCGAATAGTGACATCGCGAGTGTAACTAGGTAAACACATTTACCTAAAACACTTCTAGTACTCTGGCCAGAGATTTATACACTATTATCCCCTCAGATAGCATAGGATATCCACGCATGTCTGCGAGCGGTGAATCCTCGACACCGATGCATCGACTCCTACATGCATCGGGGTCTCACCCAATCCAGACGCCTTATGACCCCAAGTGAGTCGAAAAACGGGTCAAAGTAAGACGCCTATCATGTAGAGTCTCAATGACGTTTCGAGTCGTGAGGACTAATCAGTACAACCAAGACCTCGGACTTATCCACTCGACAAATGGTAACCACTTGGAAAGTCCGAAGGAGGGTAGTTCGATAGATCACCAGGTCACTATCTATCTGCATGCTCAGAACATCACAATGTTCCCTACCAATGAAACATGGTACTTCGCATCGCAGATACTAGTCTCTAGCTCGGGCGACCTTATCCTCATTTTGACGGCCCAATCGACTAGGAACATGTTCAGAATACACAGTGACTATTAGATGTGTTTCATGATAGCCGTCATACCCACTATCACATCTAACATACACTTAGGTATATCCTAGGTCTTTAATCAACGCAATTGTTAATCATTATACACACAATGAAAGTAAAGAACGCCATATAATAAATGCGAATATCATATATAAAGACTGTCATATACAAGAGTCTATGAACCCACACGCCACAAGTTGGCTAGTTGGGCATCTACTCTAACAAGGGGATCATGGGGCGATGTTGCTAGGTGCTTTACAATGATCCATTGGGCAAGTCGAAATTGCGATTTCGGAGTCACAATGGTTGTGGGCCCACGGCTAGCTGTATCTCTGAACCATTGAGGGTCACACAAGTACTGGATTCACGATTCCCGCATGGAAATTGAGCTCAATGTGTTGAGCATACGAGGAGGATTTTAGGGAGTGCGACTTCCTAAAAGTCAACAGTGGTCAAATTGCGATTTCCCAAAGTTGAGGGGCTAAACTGTAATTTTGGACTAGGTGGTCGGAAAAATTGTTTTCGCACCATAATACTCAGTTTTGGAAACTGTGTTGATCGGTCCGATCTGATTGACGATCGGGATTATGATGAAACCACGGTGATTTAAATGAACCGAATGTTCATATGGACGTGGGTCGGTTCAAGCCCATGTATGATTTAAATACTAGACTTGGTCTAGGGCTAGATCACAACATAACTTACACTCTCATAACCCTAGACCTAGAGTGTGTGCCGCCCCCCTCTCCTCCCAACCTCATGGCCGCCGCCCCTCCGCCGCCGTCGCCGTTGATCGTGTGATCGGACTTGTTCCGATCAGCGTGACGAGGAGATTCCGTTCGTGCCAAATTCGTCAGGCCTTCTAGTGCAGGCTGACGAAGGACTCGTGTTTCCGATCATGGACCTGATTAGGAGGATCTACCGCCACCTACATTTGAAGAGCCAGATTCCCTGTGAATTTGGTTGGAGCCAGGCGCCTAGACGCCAGCAAGGTGACATTCAATAAACATCCTATGCATGTTTTTATGATTGTATTGATATGTATTGAACGTTTTTCGGGGCAATTTTAACTTCCGCTGCACCCCCGAGAAACGGGATCCGGATCTGATGGATCTGTATCAACAGATCCAAATTGAATTTTGAATTACACAAAACTTATTATTGTGTTTCTAACAAATCTACGAAGTGTGCATATATCAACAAGAAAAAGTATATTGAGCAAAGAAGATGAGCAGTAGAAGTCTGTCCAGTCGATGGTAAAAGATAAAGTTCACAGCTGGTTTGATTCATCACTTAAACGGCAGCTGGATTAGCAATGGAGACGTCCAAAGTTGAGTCAGTTGTTCGTAATCAGGCGGAGGCCAATTAGACCAACAGATGTGATAATTGCTAAGAGAGCGTGAACCAGCTGGAACAGAAACTATGAAGTCTGCTGGAGAAAGGTTTTAGAAGAAGATGAATAGTAGAAGTCTGGAATCAGTAGCGCAAAGAAAGAAGAAATCAGCTGTTGGATTGAAGCGAAGAGAAATCTGGATTCAGCGATGATGACGTCAGCATGTCTACTGAAGAAGCTGCGAGCAGCAACGATGACGTCAGCATTGCTGATTGAAAGAAATAAGCGATGATGACATCAGCATATCTACTGGAGGAAGCTATAAACAGCAAAGATGACGTTAGCAGCAAGCTACAGTTCTTTCAGCAGTCGACAAGAAGCGCAAGAGCTGGATCAGCGATGATGAAGTCAGCAGTGACGTCAGCAAACAGCAGAGAGCTACAGTGCAACCAGCAGTTGGTACTTGAAGAGAGCGATGACAAAATGATGTCGCTTGAATAAGTTGATACGACAGCGTTTTGACTTCGCGCTAAGATTCAGCAGATGCTCTTTGCAATGGTAATAACCAGCAGGTAGCAACAGTACAATCCAGACGTGAGCTACAGTGAACCAGCTGTTGATATGCATCCAGTCGCAAGATGATGTACCAGTCGCAAGCTACAGTGCATCCAGTCGCAAGCTACAGTGCATCCAGTCGCGAGCTACATTGCTATGCATATCCATTCGCAGGAAATCCAGACGCAGGAAAAGCAGCTGTAGTGAAAAGAGTTGCAAACCAAATGCTGATTATTGCAACCAGGCGCAAACAAACCAGTCGCAGCAGTCGAAGACACAACCAGTAGCGAAGCAGTTGACGAATTATTATGAAGATTTACTAAAGCTGAATGTCAACTGCTGAGCTTAATTCAAATGTTGAAGACGACAAAGAGCCTGCAAAAGAAAGGACACAAGGACAACTTCCTATCGATACTTTACAGAGCATATTCAAACGGGAAGAAGTTGTGTCCAACGGATTGAATTTGAAAAGAGGCTATTTAAGGGAGAAGATTTGAAGAAAGAAGACGACGAATGATGACTGTGAGATAGGCTGTTGGAGTGGATGTTGGTTGCACAGTGCACCAACAGAGGGAAGATGAACCTGAAGCGAAGCTGTCAACTATCATACTAGAGAAAGCTTAATTGCAGTTGACAAGCTGAGCTAGTATTAGCTTGTGTAGAGCATTTCCCTAGTGTGTGAGAAACAGAGAGTTGAGCATTTCATTGTAACAATCTCACACACAGATTCACTCGCACATTTCGTGAGTTGAGCTAAATTGATTAGCGAGTGAATCAAAACCCAAATGCAAATCAGTTCCCGTCCAAACACGATGACGTAAAACTCTGTGTATGTAGTCTTTGAACAGAGACGTTAAACAAGTTCTGAGTGAACAGCCGAGGGCTGGTAGTATCTAGGAGTTCTCACAGCTGCTGGTTGCGAGATCGGGTCTGTACACGTTGTATAGATCAAATCTTCTAGTGGAACCTTCCGAGGTGGAAGAAGGAGAGACGTAGGACATTGTGGTCCGAACTTCCAGAAACAAATCGATGGAGTATTGTATTCTTTAAGCTTTCAGCACTTGCATTTATATTCAGCATTCACGCATACACAGTTAGCACACACACAGTAAGTCTCGAACAGATTTATGTTGAACATAAATCTGTTTATGATGTTTTAAAATATAGGATTCAGTTCTGGTGTTTTCCGCATGTTTTATTAACATACCAGATCTGTCTCCGGTGCTCTGTATTTTCTAAATGTTCAAGAACTAGAGGTATTGCACCTCATCCCTCCTTAAATTAGCAGCGCGTAAATTTTTTTTTTAATTCTTGACAACAACGCCTGCTAAGTTTTTGAAAACCGGGACCAACAAGTGGTATCAGAGCGGGTTATTCTTGAACGAGCACTCATTTAAAACGCTTGTGCTATGTTTTCAAAATGTTTTAACTGATTTTGAGAAGCTTATATTATGAAAGCCAGATGAAAATGATTTGTTTTAATATAGAATTGGTTTTCTCTTGATGAACTGTCACGGAATGCGAGAGTTCCGTGCGGATGCCAAGATTCTATTTTCGTTGTGCTGTAAGTTCACCTGGAGTGAGGCACTCGGTGACAAGCAAATGGGACAAAATAGGAGAATGAAAATCTGAGCTCTTATCTGTCACATTTTCTGTCTGGTTCTTCATTTGTGAGTGAATCAGTAGCACATGTTTATTTGAAACAATTTTTAAATGCTCTGATAGTTTTCAAATGTAGTGTTATGCGGAATTTCAGCTGATGCTTAGTTGTTTTTAAAATGTTTTAAGCTTATGTTATAAAAGACAGGGAGAGTGGCGTCTTTGTCTTTATTAATTTGAGCTATCTGTGTATGCATCAGTTCCAGTTTTGTTTCAATCGTGTTCTTCAAAATCATATAGCTCAGTCATGCGGTTCTTCCCAAAAAGTTTTTCGATTTCAAAATCAAAAATCCTGCTGTCACGTTGTTTTTGTTGTGACAGTGTAGGGAGAGTTTTGATTTAAAATTCGGGAAGACCTGCTTTCGATCTCTTTTTGATTCCCACAAAAAGGGAGAGAATTGTTAGTTCTTGCATCTGTTATTTAAAGTTTTGTGTAAATCAAAAAGGGAGAGATTGATGGATCTGTATCAACAGATCCAGATTGAATTTTGAATTACACAAAACTTATTATTGTGTTTCTAACAAATCTACGAAGTGTGCAGATATCAACAAGAAAAAGTATATTGCGCAAAGAAGATGAGCAGTAGAAGTCTGTCCAGTCGATGGTAAAAGATAAAGTTCACAGCTGGTTTGATTCAACACTTAGACGGCAGCTGGATTAGCAATGGAGACGTCCAAAGTTGAGTCAGTTGTTCGTAATCAGGCGGAGGCCAAATTAGACCAGCAGATGTGATAATTGCTAAGAGAGCGTGAAACAGCTGGAACAGAAACTATGAAGTCTGCTGGAGAAATGTCGAAGAAGAAGATGAACAGTAGAAGTCTGGAATCAGTAGCGCAAAGAAAGAAGAAATCAGCTGTTGGATTGAAGCGAAGAGAAATCTGGATTCAGTGATGATGACGTCAGCATGTCTACTGAAGAAGCTGCGAGCAGCAACGATGACGTCAGCATTGCTGATTGAAAGAAATAAGCGATGATGACGTTAGCATATCTACTGGAGGAAGCTATTGTTAGAGTAGATGCCCAACTAGCCAACTTGTGGCGTGTGGGTTTATAGACTCTTGTATATGACAATATTTATATATGATATTTGCATTTATTTATGGCGTTCTTTACTTTCATTGTGTTGTATGATGATTAACAATTGCGTTGAGTAAAGACCTAGAATGCACTATAGTGTATGTTAGATGTGATAGTGGGTATGACGGCTATCATGAAACACATCTAATAGTCACTGTGTATTCTAAACTCGTTCCTAGTCGATTGGGCCGTCAAAATGAGGATAAGGCTGCCCGAGCTTGAGACTAGCATCTGCGATGTGAAGTATCACGTTTCATTGGTAGGGAACATTGTGATGTTCTGAGCATGCAGATGGATAGTGACCTGGTGATCTATCGAATTACCCTCGTTCGGACTTTCCAAATGGTTACCATTTTTCGAGTGGATTAAGTCCGAGGTCTTGGTTGTACAGATTAGCCCTCATTACTCGAAACGTCATTGAGACTCTA